>JAQQAE010003826.1:0-19613 GCA_029823295.1 Pseudamia nigra | reverse complement strand
GCTTCTGATTGACTGAACACACCTGGTCCAGGTAATCAATAGTGAGTAGGGCAGAGAGAGCTGGAAAACATGCAGGGCCCTTAGGACCTGGATTTGCCCACCCCTGTCCTACACAATCTGCATACAGGGATGTTAATGCCTGATAGAACTGCCAATCAATACCAGCCTGGAGAAGCTTAAAAAATAACAGATCCCTCTGTTCACCCAATCAAAGTCCTTCTTAAGGTCCACAAAACAAGCAAAAGTGGGTTTGTTATCAGTTAACCTGGTTCCAACTATTGTTGAAACATTATAAATATGACTGCAGGTCCTCTTCTGCATGCCCTGTGTTTTTGAAATTCATTTTCCTCATCTACTAAATATTGTTTCCAAAAGTGACTTGTGAGTCAGTGAGTGCATAATTATGCCACTGGCAAGCACCACCCAAACCAAATGAAAAAAGGGGGAAATATGCTGACAGTCCTTGTCCCCATACTGTATATCTGTCATTTATGATTGTGCTAAATTTCAGTTTACACTCAGCAAACACCACTTTTTTACCAATTGAATTAAGAAAACCTAAGGCAAACAAATGGCTTGTGTACACCTTGGGTTTGTTTGCTTGTTATCAAGTCCATAATGACCATGCACATGCACAAAAAATAAACTTTATGTTAAAATCTGCATGGTGGTAGTACTCACAAATATCCACCTTTAGCTTTGTTGTTTTTGTAGGAATGTAATTAAAAACAGTGAAAATGTGCACAGTATAGACACAGAAAAATCCAAACTAAATGGCTTCGGCAGGCTTGTGCTGTTCTTTTTTTCGGTCCCTTGCCTCATCCCCCTTTTCTGTAACCTTAAAGCTGGCTGCGCATAGAGAAACGCGACTGTCATGATTGAAGGAACCGCGCACACAGCTGCAGATTGACAACACGACGCACGCCTGGGAACTGGCGCCATCTGTTGACAGTAAACATTGATCGCGTTGTAACCGATCGTGACACACATGCCCACCAATAATAACAGTTGCCAAGTCGGAGTCGTGACTGCCACACATCACCGAGACTGAGTCCTGGCGATGTTGAATCGGCACAATTTCTGTCGGGACATCGTCAAGACTGAAAAATCTGGGTCGGGAACCGTTGCACATCAAGCCAATTTCCAGTTGACTTGAGTTGAGAGGAGTCACGTTTTTTTATGTGCGGCCAGCTAAAGATAGACATCATGATCAACTTTAAGCCTCCTGTTCCTGAATGAAAATTAAACTATGGCAAGAGTTTAAGATCATTGACAAATGTTCCCATTAAATTAGACATGCATAGAGGTGAATTTTATAAATGCTGCCATATGAACAAATGGATTGTACGGGGTGGTATAATTTGGAGGTTTTTGTTTTTCTTTTTAGATGCAGCAGCTTCATTATTCTGAGACTCTTAAGACAGGAGTGTCTACTCATTGCCACAAAGAGTTGAGAATCTGCACTTTTTCTTTCCAACCAGTCTCTTGAACAGGTGATTTCGCTGAATTCTATCCCACTGATTGCTCTTCAGTGAAAACACCTGCTGAAATGATTGGCTGGAAAGAAAACCTGCAGTGTCTCAGCCCTTCGTGGCAATGATCGGACACCCCTGTCATACAGGAAGCATGGCTGTGCCGTAGCTTCAACCTAAACTTCATCCACACTGAATAAATAAACTGAAAGAAACATATGTTATTACTTTGGTTCACATTTAATTGTCATACAAATGAATGATATTCTCTTTTCTGTTAACTTTATGCCACCAGGGTGGTAAAATAATTCATTTTCTTAAATTTAGGCTTTCAAAGTTAAAGAACAAAGTATATTTCTAACCACAGAAGAAATGACATGTCTAAAATACACTACACATTATGAAAATATTAGTAACAACGTACAAAACTAAAAAAAAAAAAAGTGGAAAATGTGTTTTATTCAATGAACAGTGGAGGTGAATGTCTAAATCCGCATGTGACTGAGCTGTCATACAGTCAATAGTGGTCAATAAAAGTCAAAGACAGAGAGTTTGCATGTTTTTATTGCCAACAGGGAGGTTTAGCAGATGCCGCTGCCCTGCCTTGAGATATTCACTATTTGATATATAACCCTGATGTTTGGGATAATGCAGTGTGTGATCATTCCTGTTTGCAAGAATGCGTCTCATAAAACCTGACGGAATGGTACAATAGAGACTGGAGACAAAACAATTTGTGAATTTTTGTTTTTATTTCATTCATAAACTCTTTGAAGTGATGTGACATAGTATCTCCCACAGTGCTCAAACTGAATGAAAATGAATGCATTCCAATATGGGGTAAATTTGACCCCATAAACACGTATAAGCGTCCACATTTTTGATCTGCGTTGATATAAACTTCATGCAACACAGCACATTTGTAGGATAGTCAAAAAATGGTATTTTATCATCAGTATTTTATTAAAACAGATCATTGCACAATTGAAAAACAGCTACAGGTAAATGACTTCCTCTTCTGCATTTGTGGTGTAGTCTGATTAGGTGAGGAGGTCTCAATTATGTGTAAATGTGTATGCAAAAAAGACAAAAAATGATCAGTTTCACCCTTGCAGAGTTTTCATATTATATAATTTTACACTGAAATATGAGATAAACTTTCTTGCAGTAAACTTTTGACTTTGTGCCTTGATGGTTCACCCCATTAGTTTTAGTTTCTGCAAGGCTGGATCATCTCATCAGGGCAAGATGAGCGAGTTCAGCCCGAGTTTCCTTTTCTCGGGGCGGGGTGGGACCACCTTTTAGATTAGCTACAGTCAGTCTTGATTTCAACAAACCCATTACAGTGTCAGGAAATAAACAGTTTCAATTTCAAGGTGTTGTATATTGCTTCTTTTATGATTCATATTTTTGTCTAATTTTTTTTTTGCCTCAGACATCAAACAAATGCACGTGTAATACGTCAGGTATATACTGAAAGTCAAAGTGACCAAATTTGTTGTAGACTTCGTCTGATACATGTCCTCTCTGTTCAGAGAGACACTGTGGTATCCACTCACTCATCCCATTTCCTTCCATCTCTCATGATGAATAAGGGGATCTGCTGTGAATCTGGGATGGGCAGACACACAAGTGCATGCATGGACAAAAACACATACTCTCTCCCTTTCTGACACACACACACATCCAGAGGCTGTGAATCTGGGCTGGTTTGGTTCTTTTATAAACGAGCTCTGCTGTGCAGGGAGGGCTGCAGTGATGACGCTGCAGAACAGGACGGTGTGGCAAACACGCACAGACACACACACTATTCCTAACTAAAACACACACCATCCTAGAATGAATACAGACTCAGTCACATGCATGAATGAGTATCAGCCCCTAGATCTCCCTAATATACACAATACATACATACTAACATGTCTTTTAGCAGTAGTTCTTTAAACAAATAATCATGATTTTTGTTGACTTTTCAGAATACTGCTACAAATTTATGAATTTTCTGCTTTCCCAACAAGTTTGTAACAAGCCCCATGACAGATTACTTGTAGTTTAGTTTGTACTGGATGCAGCAAATTTAGAATGCAAAAATAAGTAAACAGGTACAGCAATAACCTGAGAAAATAAAATGGAAATAAACACATGATACATAAGCTTATCCACTCTTGATTCTGAAATTGATGAATACACACATATATACACACATGTGTATATATATGTGTATACAGTATATAGTATATTCACCCCATGCATATCACCACACAGATCTTGTGTTTCTAGTGGTCGCCTTTACATCAGTAAGCAGTGACCCACTGTTAATTTTTCAGAGTAAAAACTCCTCTAACTGCTGACGTGGCTGTTCTTTTGTCGTCTAACTTACCTCATGCTGATTAAAGTGAAAATTTAAAATATGATAAAACTGCACAGCTGCTGTTCTGTTTCCATGCATCTGATTAGAGCTGACAAGTGTCAAAATCAATAGGTGAATATAAACAAACTGGCCACTTTATTAGGTACACTTGTTGATGGAACTGTCTAATCATCAAATCACATAGCACCTGTTCAGTGCACTTAGACATATAGATATAGTCAACATGACCTACTAAAGTTTAAACTGAGCATGAGAATGGGGAAGTAAGGTGATTTGCACAACTTTGAACATGACATGGCTGTTGGTGATAAATGTGCTCATCAGAGTATTTCACAAACAGCTCATCTACTGGGATTTTCCCACACAACTATTCCTAGGGTTTACAGAGAATAGTCTGCAAAAGTGAAAATATCTAATGAGTGACAGTTCTCTGGTTGCATAGATTGTTCATGCCATATATCAGAGGAGAATGGTCAGACTGGTTTGAGGTCATATTACTGAGTAATGCAGAAGAGCATCTGTGGACAACATGTCGAACCTTGAAACAGATGAACAGCTGCAGTGGAAGATCACACATGGGTAAACTCCTATTAGCTAAGAACAGGAACTAAGGCAACAATTCACATGGCCTCATAAGCTCAAGAAAAGGGTAAAAATTTTACCTTATCTAATGAATCTTGATTTCTGCTGCAACAGATGTTATGCTGGTGATTGACATAAGCAACATGGCAGCATGGATCCATCCTACCATGTATCACGTCTTCAGGCTGCTGGTGGGGGCACATTTTGGAACCTTCAGTCTTAACTGTACATTGTTTAAATATCACAGCATACATGAATATTGCTGTTGACCATGTCCATCCCTTTATGACCACAGTGTGATTACAGCTACGACCAACCCAGAACTAGTACAGTGTACCTAATAAAGTGGACTGTGAGCATGAATCAGAATGGTTGGCAACTGATAGAGTGTACTGGCATGTTTTTTGTTTACTGATACTAGATTAAACCCTGCTAAATGCAATGTTTTGATTGCCATCTTACTGGCAACAAATGTATAAATAATGGAATTATATAACCAAGAATATCATCCATAGACTGATGTAGTGGTAGAAGCCAGAAGTGACCATATTGAAGCAAAGGGGGTGGAGCTTCAGAAGAACATAGAGTCAGAGCATGAAATTATAATGAAACCAACACTGAGTGCCACAAAAAAAAAATATATACAGACTGGTCAAACTTAAAGTTAATTCCCCCATTGGCCATTTGCTAGTACTGCACTTAGCTTAGAAAATATTTTTCCAATAGGCCGCATGATAAAAACATGTCTGTAAAACTGCTGATAGCACACCTACGACTGCGAAAAAGATCCGAAATGAATCCGAAATCCGAAATTTGAATCCGAAATTTGATCAGCTTTCATAACCTGCTGGTGGTAAATGCTTTAAACAGTCTAAATGCTCAAAACACAGTCATTTGTTAAATGGGAAGGCGTGGGACGGGCAGTGATTGAAGGACTAGTACACATGTCCAGTGGGCTGCCCTGTCGTATTCTGCTCTTCCTTGGGTCAGAGCCATTTATGAGAGGTCACGTGTGAGCTAAATCATGAACATTTCAGTTCATGATGCCAAACATTAGCATCATGAACTGAAATGTCATCATACTGTACATTTGTGTAGTGAATGTACAGTCATAGTGGGTTCAAAACCACATTTAACTGGATAAAGAGAAGCTATGCTGTGACTACAGGTGAGTGAGATGTCAATCATACTGCAGCTTAAACTCAAATTATTCTTGTTAAAGCAGCATCTAGTGGCCCTCAGGTGTATTACACTTCATGATTTGCACACTGGTGACACTTTGGAGATGCAGTCCTTGCCCTTTCCTACTCTGGTAATAATAAGCATATCATAGTTTAACTTTATCTTGATATTGGTTTGTGGAATGAACTGCACTTATTTCAAACCTAATATAACAATGCCATAAAAAACTAAGGATTGAAATGCAATTGTAATAACTTTTTAAATATGTACCCTAAACTGTGTAAATAAAAGGCCATTGTACTCTATATTTAGGATTACTGTAGTGTAAATAAATATGGAGAAGGGTGTTGATTGCAGTGATTCATCACTTATAATTGTTGGACCGTCTCAGTTTTGGTTTGCAGCTTCAGAAATTCAAAACTATTTGCATCACTTCACCTCTGATTAATCTTTTACATGTTTCCAGTTATCAAGGATTGTCTAATAATTACAGTGTAGATATTTAGCAACTAAAGGCCCAGATAGCTTTATCTTTAATTGGAATAGTTTAGACCAAAACAGGGCTTGAGCCTCGTCAACACACCAACTTTCAAATTGTATGCAAGCACATTTACAGAGGTGCTGCCTCGGGCGAGCGGTGATGTCTTTCTCACTGATGTGTTTTCCTCACCAGTCCAGGATGATTAGATTATACCGAACAGAATCTGTCTACATATAAAAAAGTAATTATCAGTTAAACTTTCATTCGGCTGTCTTTCAGTCTGTATTCCCCCACTCCACTCTTATTTCTTGCTTTTCTAATCTTGAAAGCCTGTCAGACAAATGACGCTATGCTGTGCCCTTTTTACATGTCAGTATGAAATTAAAGATTCAAAAATAAATGAGGATCTTATAACTGTGTGACAGCCCTGTGACACTCTTATATACTTACATCCATCCATTTTCTACCCCTTAATCCTCGTGAGGGTCGGGGGGGGGTGCTGGAGCCTATCCCAGCTGACTTGAGCGAAGGCAGGGTACACCCTGGATGAGTCGCCAGTTCATCGCAGGGCTGACATACTTACATGTTCTATAAAAATGAATTTGTATTTGTTACAACTTTTAACTGCCAAACGTCATCTCCCTGCAGCTGTGTCCTACATGTTCAGGATATTTGATTTAATATCAGTCTGCGATCAGTTCAGTGTCTGTGTCAAGGGAAGTGATTAAATGGGAGACACAACCTCACCCACGAACAGTGTGACATAAAGCAGCTCCCCTCTGAAGCTTTTCCTCAGGTTCAGGATATTGACCTTGTCATCAGAACGCAGTGACCCTCAAGCAACAAATAATGAATGGTTTGACATCAAAAAGTGCTGACATAATACAAGCTGACAGCTCTGATAGGCACACATTGCTGCTGCCGAAGCTGTTTCGCCTTGATACTCCACATTTGGTTTGCCACACAGAGTGAAGTTTAAGGATACGCTAAACTGAACGGATCCAAATGAAAACAAGGATCAAGAGGGTGAAAATTTGATGAGATTCTGACATGTTTGAAAAAAGGGAAACGAACACAACACATCAATTACACTGGTCATATGAAGCCTGTCAATTATTAGTCCGAATTAAGTCTTGTCTGCATATCCACACTATTCCTGGAGACGGTACCTAAATAAACATCCGGTGCATTTTTCCAAATTTTTCTGACTTTTTAGATCAATTTAATCTTTCCTTTTAGATGTATATGTGGTGCATCCCCACAAGAAAGCATGCCCCTGGGTTAGCGCTCATTTTTTATGTTTAAAACATGATATTCCAGGAAACCTTTAAAACAGTGTTGCAAAAGATTCTGGTGGCTAAATGTCCAGGTAGCTATAAATTCATGTTTGTCAATTCTTTTGAAAGTAATATACTTTGCTTGAATGTCTGATATATTTTATCAAATATTTGTGTATATTTTTGTCCTAATTTGTCCTAATTTATTTGAAATTTGGCACAAATGAGGAATGAGGTGGATATAGTGGACATTTTCAAGTAACAGGCACGAATGTCTCGCAGGATCTGTCTTGGCCCTTAAAAGTAAGTTTGTTTGTCTGAGCGGACCCTCAGAGTCACCGTTCCCAAACTGCAGGACATTTATAAAATAAAATGCTGCACGTTAAGGGCTGAGACGATCCTCAAACAGCCCAGCCACCCTGGGCACTCTCTTCCTGCCACCATCAGGCTGATTTTTCCGCTGCTTGAGGACAACGACTGAGAGGATGAAGAACAGTTTCTTCCCTCAACCCATCTGCCATGTCCTAGCCCTAAACTGGACTGTTGTGTACCTCATTGTCACAGCTGCAATTTTTATGTTAATTTAAATTTCACAGTAACGACAAGAGCTACCCCCTTAGATTTTACATTTTTATCTCATACATTTTTATTTGGCCTGCTTTGTTTTGCTATTAGCTACAGGTGAAAAATATATAACTGTTCATGTGACATACTGTATCTTATTTAAATGTCAACTTGACAAATTAAATACAAAGATGCTACATTTTGGTGGACAACGGTCAACATTGTTGTAGCCTCACAAATCATTGTTTGTCTATAACTACAGAAAAAATGAGAGAAATGCATGGACGGATTATGTCCAAAATAGTGGATGCAGTTAAACTTCTAAATACATTTTTTGAAGCTCTAATAACAAGAGATTGATTGCTGCAGTGGTAATTTCTGTCCCAAATTTCTCGTAGTCTGTGCGGCAACTCCCCTAACATCCACATTTTATCTTCATATTCATGCACTGTGACAAAATGGCACCACAACGTCCATCTGTTTATGCAGTCTATGGTCATGGGCATCTAGCATTGAGGGGCAGTTTGAAGAGCCCAATTAACACGTTGCATGTCATTGGACTGAGGTGGGAAGCTGAAATAACCAGAGAAATCAATTCTGAACTCAAGAATGGGGCAAGGTCTTATGAAATGTTGCTCATTGTCACATGGTTTCAAGGTCAATGTCATTTGTACTGTAGTTACAGTATATAGCACATTTACAACAACTCATGCTGCCCAAAGTCTTTTACAGGTTAAAAATGCAAGTGAACAATAGATAAAACATTAAACTAGGTAAACTGCAATAATACAAAGACAAGACTTAAATACAGTAAAAGCAATTTAAAACAAGACAAAAAGATACAATAAACAAAACAATTAAAACAAATAGGACTAAAATACAACCTGAGCTAAAAGCCAATCCATAGAGGTGCATCTTAAATAAAGATTTAAAGTGCTGTAGTGTTTGTACAGATCTTGTACTGTAATTAGGGGCAGACTGTCTGAAACATGCCACAGAAAAGGCTCTGTCACCTCGAGTTTTCAGTTTTGTCCTTGGAGTGGATAAAATCAGTTGTGAGCTGGACCTCATGGTTCTAACTGGAACATGAACAGAAAACAGCCAGAAAGGTAAGAAAGAGCCAGATCATTTAATGACTTAAACACAAAAATGAGCATTTTGAACTGGATTGGACTGTATGTACCAGGAAGCCAGTGAAGAGTTGCAATGTTTTATCCACATCATGCAGGCCATTTTACATCTGAACACAAATTCCACTTGAAGACCTCATCTGTTCCTCTTTCCTTAGAAACGTTCGGGTTCAATGTGTGTACTGCTGTTATATAATTTCTTGGGTAGTCAGGAGTTCTAACACATGCAAATAAATACAGGCGCAGGAAAAATTTGCATGGAAAAAATGCTTTGTGGACTTTTTTTAGTGCAGTACCATCTGTGGCCACTGGGGGAACTAGTGACAGTTCTCAAAGGAGTTTGATGAAAACTCACAAAGGTATGGAGAGATTATGCACACTCCGTAAAGACAATGCTATATCTTAAATACAAAATGAAATGGGCCATAGGATCCAAGATGCAGCCCTATAATGTACAATTGCACTTTTGAGAGTCCCTTTTGTAAATCAGCCAACAATGATGATATATTGTGACAACAGACAACACAATACTACTTCCATACAGCTTCAGGCATCAGTTATGTTGAGCAACTTTATCACGACCTTTTAATAACAATGATTGCAAAATGATGAAGACAAGAACAGAAACAGTAATATGAAATTCAAAACCAAGTTGCACATTGGTTTTGGATTTTGAATTTTAGATATGGCCCACATTTCTCCATGTCCCATAAAGGTGTTGAGGTTATGATCCATACTGCAGCAGTTACCTGGAGGTGATCAGAATGTTATGGCTTTACTTTTTAGGAGCTGTCTCACCAGCACACTTTTACCACCAAAGCACTGAAAGGGACATAAAGATGGAGTCTGAAGATGATGAGACACTGTCGCATTGCTTACATTTGTCTATCACAAACTTCCACCCATCCGTTGACTCCACCATATTCAGTCTAGCATTATCAAAAGCATCCAGAGAGGCTCAAACCAGACTAAACATTCATGAAACTTGCAATGCAATGATGTCCAACAATCTAAAAACCCATTAGTTCAGAACTATGCAAATGGACTATTACCCCCACAATAATTACTCTCTCGATTTCCTTTGTAGCTGCTATATTTTAGGGGTTTTTGGTGAATCTTAAAGCTTCAATATGATTGAAAATACATATGCATAGTTAGTGTTGGAGTCTGTATTGGGCTAGCAGCTAGATTTGGTGACGTCTGTGAAACCTATTTCCAGGCACATAATAGCTAGTGTCGCACACTGTTGCTGCTGTATAATGACATACGACAGGCATTGAAGAAGACTGCAGAGTTACTTGTCCTTTACATACATATCATTATGCAATCATGGATACATGCAACTGAGAAGCTTGGAAGTCATTAGCATCAAAATTATGGTTGGTAATCTTTACTAATGACCGGCTGCAACCTTAAAATAACCTCACAGAACTTTTAGATTAATGAAATGGCAAAAAACTATTTTTCAACGCATCGGCATATATTTCAGGGGGGATGGGGTGGATTTGTTCATCCTCACAACTGATTTTCTTCAGAATTTTGTTCATTTTTACTCAATCCCTGAATTATTTGGTCCATTTTTACTCATTTTCATGGTTATTTTGTTCATTTTACTCATTTTCACCCAATGTCTAGGGAGAATCTCCACCTTTACTTGAAGCAGTTCTATCATTTAGAGTGCTGGTCACCAAATAAAACAGAGAAAACTATCTACACAGGATTTTACAAGGGTAAGAGATGATAATAATGCCGTAGTTCTTGTTAACGGGTGAACTACGGCTCATAAATTTAAAAAAATGTGCACACAATACATTATATAAGCAGCCAGTGCAGTTTAAAATGCAGAGTCTTAGGCACCACCATCTTAGGTCAACAGGACACTGTTGTTGAGACTAGTACTGTGTGTCTGCTCAGACTGGACCATACACAATGCATCAACATGTAGTGTTACCCTCTGCCCTGCATAAATAAAATGAAATGCATTCACAATGAAGCCAAGGTTTGACCCACCACTGGAAAAACAAAGCCCACACAGTGGTGAGTGAGGTCTACATTGGACTGTGATAGTTAAGAGACCTGAGTCACAAAGCCAAGCTCTGAATTCAATCATCAATCTTCATTCCAGTCCTCACCTGTGATCTGGAGCACTGAGTGCTGACTGAATGAAATTGCAAACACAGGCTGTAGAAATAAGGTTTCTCCACAGCCTGTTGAGAGGTTTCATGCACTCGCTTGAAAAGGTTCTACTGGAGTGAAGTGAGATAATACCAACTATTTCCTGCACAGTATAAGTTTCTGGTGAGTTTTACTGAGGGTATTGAGAAATGTTGATTTAAGAGTTCACTAGATAAGAGGGTACAAATCATCCTCAAATAACTTTTTTTTTTCCATTGGCAAATACAAAAAGCATTTATTTCCTTACTGCAGTGAAGTGAAGAGTGAAAACCATTGGATCAAAAGTTGTGAAAGGGTGTGTTATGAATTTGACTTGGAAGTGATCAGTTATAGATTTAACAAAAAGCTGCAGAAATCCATGAAGTGGTATAGATTCTAAAGTGTTACTGAAGCTACTGCCAGGTAGGTGCGTTAGGAGCATGTTGCACATTTTTCTTCTTGCCATACCCTGTTACATCTTATAGCTTGCCGTACCTCTTTTCACCTTGTTACATATTTTGCTTCTTGCTGCACATTTGTGTTTTTTTTATCTTGTGATCTTCTGTATTGTTTTGTCTCGTTAAATCTTGCTACATATGTTAACTCAGATTTGCCCAGTTTTCCTTGTTTTGATACATATTTTAACTTGGTTTCATTTTGTTCCATTTATGCTGGTTTCATCTTATTACTTGTTTTACACACTTGAAGCAATCCTGACACAGGCACAGTGATGTTATAGCGTGCTAGACTTCCTTATATGGTCATTTTCATTGTAGCGGTGGCTAAGGGCTAGGCCAGTTATAGCTTCTGGAGGACTGTAAACAATGACAACAGATGTTCAGCAAGTGATAGTGAGGGGAGCAGAATCTGTCAGCAGTAGATGCACAGCCCAGCTCCTTGGAGTCATGATTGCAGTTGCTTTGGTGGTTGATGCATCATGCTAGCTGCACAGCTATGTTGGGGATGCCTGGGTCCAGCCTGGTTTCACTCATGATCATCACATAGCAGTTACAAATAAAATTGTCAATAACCATCCATAACTCTTCTCAGCACCAAATGATACTTGGTTACAACTTAGGTGGCCAGAGCGGGCCAGCCCTGCTTGGTGCCAAGCCACACAGAGTGGGTCTTGAACCCTGTTCATCTCGGTAACCCCACTAATAATAATTGCAAGAGTAATGTGTTGACTGTTATTTAGTTTCTTGGAAAAAGCGTTCACAAACTGAGTTACCCAAGCATTCATTTAATTAAAACCAGCCCCCATCAGGCATCTGTTGTTTACAAAGAAAAGCAATGAAGCTACTGAGCTAAACTCCTCCTTTCGCAAAATATTTTAGTTGTGATGTTTGCAAAACAAATCAAGAGGTACCCAAGATCAAAATTAAATTGCTGCAAATGAGCATGACATGGACGCTAACACATCTCCTGAAGGACGCATTTTTAGTCTATGAGAGAATGCAGATCATCTCTGAATGCAACATATTGTTGCTCAGACATTGCACTACAGCTGACTGCACATGATTTATTTTGATTGGATTTGCTGGGATGCATGTTAGCACAAGGTATGAACAGATCCCAAGTTTGACATAGGCAGCTGTACAAGAATAGCCATTAATATAATGCAGCATTGGGCAAAGTATAGCAAAGTTTGCGATGGTTGGACTGTCGACAATTTCTTGAATTAATGTATTTTTTTTCATTAGTGATGCATGTACTCCAACCAATAACTGCACAATGTTAGTGCCCTCTACTTGACAAAGAAGTAAGAAATTTTGTCCCTTATCTTGAACCCTTTTCCCAAACCTTAAGTCTCCTGAAAGTGAATGAGAGTAAAATAAATTGTTATTGTTACGCGTTCACCGCTCGGTTAGCTTGGAATGCTATGATTCCATTCCCGGAGGCCTAGGCCCTGAGCCTGTCAGCTAAGCCACCCCAAGGAATCCCTCATTGCCCCAGGTGTGTGTTCGGGACTTGAGTTATGTTTTATACTAGCCCTGGTGAGGTGCCTTGCCCTATCATGGCTCAGAGGAGGCAGGTGTAGGTTTGCAACACTCACAATCATGCATCTGGGCCTGGAATGCGATGAGTCCTGGTCCACAAACATCCATATCCGGCCGGTCCGCACAGTTCGTTTCAGTATCGATCACCTCAGTGCTAGGGGGCCACTGGGTGATGGACTTCAGATATTTTCAAGGTGAATATTTACAACCAGTGTTAGTGTGCTAGTTAAAAGTCCGATGCTTCCTTCTGCAGGGAAATGGCTAAGTTCCTTCAGCTCCACTTCCACTCGGTCGGGCAACTGGCGGATCAAAATGTTCCTCATGAGTCTCTGAGGCTTCAATTCTGAATCTGTGTCTGAGCTGTGCTCTCAAACCAATCTCCTGTCTGAGACGCCCGCTCACACGGCTGTCTTAAATCAACTCTACTCCTCCACAGCAGCATTTCATTACACTGATAAGAATGAGTTTCACAAACCACGCCCACCCCCTCCAAATGTGTATCATGTTAATCAGTATCTTTCTCTGAACTGAAACTATGCCTATGGAAACGCCGGTCATAACAGTTATGATTATATAAACTAGGGCACTTGTTGGTGATGTATATTTGCTGAAATTAAAGTGAACTTTAAACTGTTTTGAAACTGAATTAAAGGTCTGTGATTGGACATGTGGGTAATCCACTGACCTGACAGTTACCAGTGGATGTTCTCTGGTTGAAGTGAAGTTAACACTGCTAAACGTAAACAGTACAGATGGGGATCTGCCTCATGGATTCTGCTGGTGGCCATGGTAACCACAGAGAATCCTAGAACTGACTAAAAAAAGGTTGCACAACACTGCAGCTGGCTGCGAAGCAAGAGCAGAAGAGAAACATAAAGAGAGGGAAGACTTACAGTGCTTACTGTATATACTGTAAGTATGTACTGAGTATAATGAGCACCTGAAACAAACAAATAATATATTGCATCCATCGAGAAAGCGCTGGTGGGAACTATGACATGCTTGAGAGGAGTGTGTAATGTGTGCAACTTCTTCAAGATTATGTAACGGATGGAGAAGGGAGAGAAAGGAAGGAGAGACAGAGGAACAGTGAAAAAAGTTGATTTTCAAACAATTTTCTTCAGCTCAGCTCCTCTGGCTCAGCTAATAATGCATTTAGTATTTAGATTTTGCACAGAAAACACAAATTAACAGTAGGTCTACAAAGAAATATGAGTTAAAACCACATATTGGTCTAAATTGTATGTAAAATGCGACTGCTTGAATTTGATGAAGATATCT
This sequence comes from Pseudamia nigra, assembly GCA_029823295.1. NCBI lineage: Eukaryota > Metazoa > Chordata > Actinopteri > Kurtiformes > Apogonidae > Pseudamia > Pseudamia nigra. The sequence goes on along the minus strand of JAQQAE010003826.1, from coordinate 5,119 downwards.
CAAATTAAGTTATTTCCCAGTTTGCTTTTAGTTATTTGACAGTGAATGTTAGTCTTTATTAAGGGATGGTCACGTAATGAATGTTAATGAAAAAATACATGACTAGTAGTCTCCAGTGAGTGATTATTCACTAATATGTCAAGTCATGAGACATCTATGGGACCAACAAAACCTTTTTGCTGCAAAGTTTACACTTCTCCTGACCCCCCCTATCCCCCCTTCATCCATCACTTCGGACTCTGCAGTGGGATGAAAAGCTCATTTCTCCAAAACGTCAGCTGTCTGCCAAATTGAAAAAGGACTTATGTAGAGCTTAAGTTACTGTGCCTGCTGCAGTGAGCTGAAGACTGTACTTATGCCTCACTCAGACCACACAATTATACAAGGCAATATACCAGACCATGCAGACAAAGCATCAATATTTAACATCATTATATGTATGGCGCTGCTGTGTTGCACACTGAAATGCAGTTGCAAGACTGAATGAAACTGTCAACATGATGGGCTATCATTTCTACATACACTCATGTCATTCATACAACATCAGTGTATAATTAATTCAGTTCATCTTCAGAATCCAAATCCCTTTTTCTTGCTTAGCCTCAAACCAATATCCTCGCTATAATCACAGGAATTTTCTGCTTCATGCAGCTTCATCTCCTGCTTGATTTAACCTAAGGCATCTGATTTGTGCTTTCTGCTAACACACCACAGCTAATACATCAAAAGATACTGTGGTTGATTACCACCCTGTTTTTACTGGCCTTTTAAAGATCAATGCCTCGTGTCCTTGTGAAAAAAAAAAAAACCTTATTTTCCAACTTTATTGCAATATTGCAGACACAAATCATTCCATTTCTACCTGTCCTTTATGTGTTTCTAAAGTAGTGTTTGCCCAGTTCTGACTGAACTGAAGTACGGCAACATCTGTCAGATTTTATTTACAGTATGCGACACTAATTTGTAATTACATATGTTTTGCAGTCACTTATGTTTCAAGGAGTTGTTTTATTTTTATTCTGTGAAGAAGATGTAATAGTATTAATGAGTGTTGACCCTAGGACACTAACACTGGGTGATTTTCACCCTCGTGACTGTGGCCACAGTCCTTGTGGGTCTTTGGGTAGCTTCAAGCTGCTCCCTGCTGTTTTTTCAACAGACACCTGATCAGGTGGATTTTACCCATATATGTGTTTGTGTATATAACTAGGGTTAATGTTATAAAAGCTGGATTTAGACTTTTTTAAAAATACATACCAGCTTCCTAAAAATTAAGTCAGTGTTTAAAATATTAAGCAAAGAAAACAGGTTGGTATAGAAAACACTAAAACTCCATATTTGAAAATAGCACACAGAAATATTTCAAGTACATTAATTAGATGTCCATCTTGAATTTGGATTCGTCAGCACCACCACTTTATGAAAAGGTTAGGTCAGTGGCAAGAAAATGTAGAAAAGTAGTAAAATGCTTATAACACACACCAGGTGAATATTTCACAGTTAATAATAGGCAGTTTAGTAGCATGACTGTGACAAGAATATGAGGGGTTATACTGTAAATAATGTTTCTCAGTATCTGAATAAAACTTGGTATAAAGGCTAAAAGCCAATACTTGATGAGTGTGCTCTAGGAGCCTTCAAATGGCAATGCATTAAAAACAGACATGGTACATGGTACAGTTCAGTTCAATTTTATTTGTGCAGTAGTAATCAATGATTATCTCTAGGCGCTTCACAATTCACCAATTGGTACAAAGCTGAAGGGAGTTAAGAACAGTTCAACCTCTATTTCTAGAAAAGCCATCACTTTTTCAAATCCCATGCTCATTTGATGTGGAATGAGAAACAGTTACGAGTCCAAATTTGAAATTGTGTTGAAATTGTTTGAAAATCATGAACATCCTCTATGCTTAAAAGTTAAGGGTTCAGCAAGCTTGTTATCAGTGCTCAGGCCAAAAGGCACGTGTGATGGTGTGGGGTACATTAGTGCACATGCCATGGGTGACTTGCGCATTTTTAATGGCGACATTAATGCTGGACAATATATGCAGGATTTGAAGCAATATATGAAGACCATGTTATTTCAGACAATGCCAAATCACCTTCTGCATGTATTCTAGCAGCATGGTATGAAGGAGCCTGGGTGCTAAACTGGCCTGCTCGTAGTCCTGGCTTGTCACCTGAAATCATTCATGACACAAGAAAAGGAAAACATTTCACTATAAAATGAGTGCAGTTGTTCTCATGTCAGTTCTTAAAATGCTTACAGTGTGTTGTTTAAAGCAGAGGTGATGCAATAAAGTTAATGTCTTCAAAGTTTCTGAAACTGCAGCTGAGCACTTTGACATTTTGGCAGCAAACACAAACTTCCTGGAAAAATGCTGCCTTAATTGTAGATTGTAAAAGTTTATTTTTGAATTTTGAAATGATAGTACAGGTTATTTATTTATATATATATATATATACATTACAGGGCGTATATAATATTGCATTGTTCTCTAAATATCTTTAAATGAGGCAGTGCCTTGCGACAAACCATGAAAACTAAAAATCATCAAGACTAAAAGATACAATCCAAGCCTGTAAATCTCTCAAGGTTGTAGTTGTGACGCAAAGTGAATGGACAATCAGCTGTAACCATCCCTTTCTTTATAAATTCATAAATGCCAGCCCACTGGCTGCAGTAATCACTGGCTGCAATAATCATCTGCCTATTATGATGCAGATGATGACTACAGCAGGGGAGCTAAATGACTTTTAAGATATTTTATTGGTCTTGCAGCAAAATGATTAAAGTGCAGAGAACCAGAAATGTGAGGAAAAGAGAAGCTAATGACAGCAGAAAGCACCTTTAAGTCAGATTGAACTGAAAGTGAAACATGGAGGTTGCTTTTTTGGAGCAAACTGCTTCCAAGCACTCACCATTCCACTTAATAAATAGCTCCCCCATGATGCACAAGGACAAAACTTCAACGCAAGTTTAAACAAAATAAGAATAACCTGGGCTGACAATGACTCAGCCAAAGTAGTGACCAAGGGACATGGATGAATAAACACAAGTCCTCAACAGACCTCCTCCATCTCATACACACAGTACAAACACACAAATACAATCACCACTTAACATACACACACACACACACTCTATCTTTTAAGTCCAGCCAGAGGCGCTATCCCCTTTTTAATGCACTGAAAAAGGTCAGACTATCAAAAACTCACTTGATGGAATAATAAAATGTATGCATATCTGAAACAGTCGCACAATCTCTCAGTCCACCCCATTTACGGACTTTCCCAGTTATGTTGTTTTGTTTGCTAGTAGCTGCTGACATTTCAGGGGATCACAAATGTCTGATTACATTTACTGACACAAATAGGATATTGTAGATTAAAGTGGTCAAATTGCATTCCCCTTGGAACAACAGCCAATTTAATTTCATATCAAGAAAACCAGATATAGTCTTCTATGACTGATGGTTTGCTGGTGATATGCTTTTAATGTTAACATGAACTGTGCTGCAAAGATGAAGCAAGAATATTTGATTCAACTGATGGAGTGAGCGATTATACTTTGACTGGTGCATGAATTAAAGTCAATGTTCTGATGACATAAAGAAAAAAGACAAGCCAAACAACGGGTGTTCTTTGTGAAAATGTAAAGGGAATGTGAAGTAACCTTTTGAAAAGTCACAAAGAATGAAAATGCACATTACGTGTCATTCTATAAATGGGTTTGGAATGAATAAACTAGGCTGTCATGTTGTCAGCAGATAGCAGTATGGAATAAGTTACTCGTGGCTCTAATAAATGGAGAAGTACAGCATCCCGTTTCTGATTCCTATCACAAAAAGTTATTCATAGATGAGACAGGAAGAATCCACAACCTTGGGAATAATTTTGTTTCAGTCTAAACCTGAACTACCAGTCATGTTTATTGAAATCTTACAGTTTTCATAAAGTTTCTATAATGCAATACTTCAAAAATGTATGTTAAATACATTTATGGAAACATGTAGTCTTTACTTATTTATTTTATTTATCCTTTATTTATACAAGTAATCCGTTTGAGACCCAGTGTCTCATTTGCAGAAGAGGCCTGTGTTGTTCCTACTTTTGGAAATGCATATACAATATGTCATATCAGAGCGCTCTAACGTAACCCACCTTTAGCCAGGTAACATTATTAAGATTGGAAAATTCTTTGTAGGAGTTGGCTGCGATGGTTATGGTGGCACAATAAGCCACAATAAGGCCACAATAGACCAAGTTTTGTGTCACAATGCCATGTGTTTTTGTGCACTCAGTTTCATGCAGTCTTTTTCTGAATATGCTGTCTAAATCTAACCAAGCGCATTTATGCCTAACCTGGTCTGTATGAGGAAATGCAGTATCTATGTGACAGACACACACCTAAAGGTGCCTTGTGCATAAAGACCAAGTGGGGACCTGCATGTCTGAGCCACAAGTCAAATACCAAACTGACTCTAACTACAGTACTGTCAGTGTCCACCGGAGGCTGAATTAGAAATTGAGTCAATCCCCATAGTCCCTCATGTTACAACAGCCAGTGTCAGAGCAGAAACATAAACATATTTAAAGTCTTGTACAGCAACAGCTTTGGTCTCTATAATTTACTTCCACTTTTGATAACACTGTGCAAGGAATAAATTTTGTATAATTTGCCTGTTTATATGATCCAGAGGCCAATGTTTGTGCAAAATTAAGGATGTAGGCACTTTGCTTGACAAGTGTGTTTGAAACACAGGCTTCACCATTTCATTCAACCCACCTCCACTTGCATCTAAGGCCGTGTTCTTCTTGCATGTGTCTGTAGACCTTCAGCTCCTATGAGGCAAACCAGTCCAGAGGTTCGTCGTCAAGTTTGGTTAGACCATGGTCGCCATTAAGTGACCAGTGTTTGGTGTAGCTTGTTATGATATGATCCAGAGTTTGTAGTGGACCCCCCCCCATTTGCAGTGGGCACCGTCCCAGCCCCGTTTTCTAAATTTCTGGATTACTGTAATTTCCGCACTATTAGGTGCCCTAAACGCCGTCAATTTTGTCCAAATATGACACTGCACCTTATAATCCGGTGCGCCTTATATATGGACTAATTCCA
>JAQQAE010003825.1:0-15719 GCA_029823295.1 Pseudamia nigra | reverse complement strand
CAGAAAAAAACCTGTTAGCCACCTGAAAATCCAAGATGGCAGCCATTTTTCAAGATGTCCAACTTGCAAACTTTCCTCGAAGCAGCTTTTTACCTAACATTATATTGGATTGGCTGACTTTGATGACTCTGTTGTTAAAATGTAATTTTTTTAAATATGAAAATTAGTATTGCACACAGTACAATAAGTTATGACTATAAAAATTGAAAATGTACTATAGATTTTGGCCAGTTTTAAAAAAAATTTTGTTTTTGTTGTAAACAAATCTCACAGGGATCGACCAAGCCCATGAGCAGGAGAATGCCAATATAAAAGGTGGTGCTGTGGGCATCACTGAGGACCTATCAGCACTCTGGTGCTGGATGGGAGCCGGGCCAGAGGTAAGCCACCTCGTAGCCCAATATGAGTTGGTATCACAAACTACAGTTGAGGATGTGCAGCATCATGAACAGGCCACCAAATCTCTGAGAAGGTTCAGAAGTTGCTCAACATGATGAAAGATTTGTGAAGGAGGAGTGTAGAGATCTTGTTACATTCGACACAAAGGTCATTGCCCACCCGGATGCTGCAGCTCTCCTTGACACTCACATTGTGCAGGGCCGAGGTGCTTTCAGGGATTTCATTAATGCCTTGGCAAAAGGAGAAGTGTCCTGTCCTAACTGAAGCAAGAAAGTATTCAAGGATGACTCGACTCTTCTCACAGCTTTTCATTTCTTGTTAGTCTTGAGAGTGTGATCTTCTCGAGCTTTTCAAACGTGAAAACCAGTCCTTCCCTGCCTCATTAAGTGACTGGAATGCTCCACAGTGGTCAGAAGTCCCCACTGGTAAGCATCCTGGAGACATTAATCACACTTTGTGGCAGGATGTGATGTAGTTATCATTGATGGAACTGCTTTGGTGCATGCATTGACGCCAAAGACTTCAAAAACCTTTGAAGCATACGCTGTGCTCGGTGTCATTCCCAATGTTCAGGCTTGTGCCTCGAAATACTGCAGGACTGACATTGTCTCTGATGTGTCTTGCCAGTTAGCCTCAAGGGTGAAGCAAAATCAAAACGAGGTAAAGCCAGGAGACGCCAGGTGTCAGACAAAACCGAAATGCCACCTAACTGGAAGAGCTTGACAATGACAGCAAGAAGATGCTGACACACAGATCTTTTTGTATGCAAAGCATCCCACTGAACAATAGTGGCATGCTTTGACGATCAAAGCCTGTGACAGTGATAATGTCGTCCTAGCAATCCGCATCGTTCCAGGATTACAGAAGAGTGGCCTTAAACAGTTGTAGATAGAGTTTGGTCAGGGTCATTGTCACAGTGCTAGTTTTTGCCCTGTATTATTCTGGTCAATGACCACAATCTATACTACTCGTTCATATTCGAGCTAGTATCCATTTCTGCCCGACACACTCTGCCACACACACACAGCTACTGTACACACACACAGATACAAATGCTGTTGTATTCAGTTCAGCCTCACTCCACCTCATCTCTACCTGTAGAGCCATGAAGGGTCCAAACTTTTGACTCTACACAACCATTTCCCTTCCATAACTTCACATAGTAGCAAACATAAACCTCCACACCCATCCATCCACTGCGGCTTGTCATCTGTCCAAATATTGCCAAAGTCACAGGTACACATGTATAGCGTTGTGCGCGGGAATATTAAAGGTTACGTATGTACACACACATCACTGGTCATCCCAATTATTTAATCAAGTCTCTAAAGGCATGTAATTCAAATCATAAAACAACCAAAACTAATGTGTTCATTGTAGGCATATTTATTTACTGGTCCATAGTGGTGCATACTGTAACAATGTTGTGAAATGTTCATTTTGTGTATATTTCTCTGTTTAGTGGGAGGAGCCTAGTGGCTTTAAATAGGGCTCCCATGAGGGGTGAGTTGGTGAGATGTGTAAGACGCTGTGGAAGGTAGCAGCCATTTTGTGTGTTATGTCCAGTAATAGAGTACTTTTTTGTTTGTTCTTGTTTGTGTGTTTTTTTAATTAATACATGGACATCTACTGTAAATATCTGCACTGGTCTGGGATGTCGCCACCTTTTTGTCACGTTGAGACCTGCACAATAAATTCACTGGGCTGCTTTTTTGCTGACTTCACAATTTTTTAAGCCTTGGAGGGGTAACCCTCACAGTCAGACTCTTAAATGGTCGGCCATACAATACATGGTAGTTAGTCTTGGCCCTGAAAAAAAAACAGTGGTATACTCTTCTTCCAAGCATTCACTGGCTATGATGCTGGGTCCTTTTTATAAGGTAAAGGTATGAAGACTGCGCGGCAGGCTTGGGATGTGCACCCTGAAGGTTCCCAAGCTCAGTCGATAAGTACCTGATAGATTTGAACAGTTTGCTCACAGAGGTCTTAAAATGCCATTCCTCCAACAAAGGCATCACTATTACAGTGTGTGAAGCGTTCCACGTACCAAGCTGCATGCATTTGGGGTAGCTCTCAAATACCTGCACAACGTCCTGAGAACTGGGGATGGCAAAAGCAAGGAGACATTTGGATTTTGTGAACCACTTGGACCCAAAGCTGGCAAAATGTGGCTGTAAGACTAGATGATGTGGAAGGTGGAGATGTTACCACTACAGTCTCAAATGCACCGCATTGTGCAGCTGCAGCTGTGATGATTCAAGGGAAGACACGAAGGCACAATGAACCATTTCTGAGAAGCTTAAATTTCATTTCTCATGTGTAATCATCTCTATTTTCTTAAATACTTGGCTAATATGTTGAGTAATGAGCACAATAAGCGGTTGATGTGTGCAAAAATCAATTTTGCATAATGAGAAACATATATTTTAACTTTAAGATTATCAAAATTGAACAAATCAAGATCTACATCACAATTTGTGTCTTACCGCTTTGCAGGGTGGCCACCTTGAAAAATGGCTGCCATTATGGATTTTCAGGTGGCTAAAGGGCTTTTCTGTACGAGTTGGTCCAGGGCATCATTCATGCCAAATTTGGTGCTTGAAAGTTTCTTACAGTAATCTGCGGCACTATAACATGTTGCAGTTATGTCTATTTAAACATGGCTACTCTTCACTACCTGCCATTTCCAGTAGCACTGTGCTGTGCAGTATGTTACATATGAATGTTATGTAGCATATTGCATGGTCATATGACCACAATGCTTATCATGGAAACAATTACATTTCAGCTGTGGGCAGATGTTTACATAAGAAAAATGCCATCAAATTGTTTTATATAGATTGATTTGTTCACATTAGGTGCTTCTTATTAGCTTGGAACAACATTCTTGCTGTAAATAATCATCTGTCTGAAAATCTGTACCACCTGGTGTGCTCAGCTGCCTTGTGTTGTGGATCACTTGTGTATTTCTTGTGACCTTTAACTGTTGCCTCCGACTGACTACAGTGTTAAACCCCTGCTTTGGCCTTGGACTAAACGGTGTGTTTGTGGACTGTACATTTGCCCCAGGACTGTTTGGGTCTCTGCTGTGCATCATTACAGATTTAGCAACATGTAATATCACTAATGGAATGTAAAAATCCCAGTTGATCATTATCTTGGTAAATTCTTAGAATTGGAGTCACCATTTGATTCCAACCAGAGATTTTTCCTGAAGTGAGAAAATAGTTACCAGAGATCAGGGTTATCCACCTACTAAACAAACCAGCCCAAGGCTGCTTGTTCACCAGTGTGGAGGCTTGTATTCCACAACAGGTCAAATGCAGAAATGTGGCTTCTGGTAAATGTAGAACAATTCATAATCATCATAATATTGGTATTTATCCACTGCAAATTAATCCGTATGCCATAATAGTCTTTAATTGTAAACAGTAATGCAATGTATAAGAATAAAGATTGAAAACAGAGCCTGGTTTTCTTAAGTGTATATCAAAATGGACAAAATAAGCAATAGATCAAGACAAAAATGCAATAAATGAACAAAAGAATACATAAATGAAAGAAAAATGGACAAGAATGGTACATAAAAATTCATAAAAAGAACAATAATAAACAAATCTAGCTTCAAGAAAATGAAAATACATGACAAAACAACAAAAAAATAAATGAAAATGAACAAAAATAAGATTTCAGAGTGAACAAAAATGAACAAACTAGTCCACAAAATGACAGAAGCAGTGCAGAGGCACTTCCCAATCCACAAAAACATTAAAAGTAAGTGATAAAATAATGCACAAAATAAACAAAAAGGGATAAAATGAAAGAAACAAACAGGCACCAAAACAATCCACCAAATGAAAATAATATTAAATAAATTAAACAAATGCTGGGATTAAAAATTAACAAATAAAATGTATGTGTAATGAAGAGAATGAGCTAAATGTACTAAGACAGTAACATAATAATTTGAGGTTCATTTCTAGTCTTTTTTTGTTGATTATTTTGTTCATAATTGTTCATTACTATTTTGTCCAGGTTTTTTTTTTTATTTTGTTAGCTATTTTGTTCAGTTTTTGAAATATGAACAAAAAAATCCATATAATGAACAATGAACCGCAAATAATGAACAAAATGAACTAAAACAATAACAGAATAATTCACAAAATGAACAGAAATAAATGGACTTAATTAATTAATAAAAATTTTTTAACACAAAATAAATGACAAAGAACAAAACTAATGCACCAAAGGAACTAAAAGTGAACAAAATAACCAAGAAAATGAACAGAAAGAAAGGAAAAAGTGACATATAATTTACAAAATCAACGAAAATGAACATGAATATTCTGCTAAATGAAAAAATATTAAAAATCCACAAAATGAACAATGTAATCACAAAAATAATGAAGTTTTCCCCATCTCATTTAGGTTCCTTAGCCTATGTTTGGTAAATCCAGCTTTGTGTGTGTGTGTGTGTGTGTGTGTGTGTGTGTGTTGTCTGTCATTAGAGCACTGGCCTAATGATGCTGCTGCTTGTACATAGAGGAGAAATGAGCTGGAGTGGCCTCTTACTCATGTACAGCCAAAAGCCTGTGACCTTGGTGGATTATGTGGATGCTGAAAGATACTGAGATCACAGTTGCCATGTGTCAAACGGCAACAGCCAGATACTTTTTGGCCATTTTGTGTATTTTTTTAAATTATTGTATTCATTTTTATTCTTTTCTGTTCATTATTTTTGTTCCAGTGGACGAAGACTAGGGCTGTTCAGTGAGGCCGATGTAGTTGTAATACCGCTGTTGGCCACTGGGGCACTGTTCCATGGATTCCAGAAAGCCCTATCCCTCATAGAGTTACATCGGAATTCTGTCTGAAAATACTAAGTGAATACATTTTTGCCATGAGTCGTCATGGTCTCAAACGTTTTATTTGGAACCCCTAATAAGTGATCTTTTGCTCCATTCTTAAGATATTATGACAAATAATATTGAATTGTGCTGGGCTCTGATTGATAGGTCAGACCTGGAGTATTTATCAGAAAGAAGTTGCCCTTTCTGCTTGCCACGAGAATTCAGTCATCATAATCACTGCTGTTTACATCCCTCCTGATGCTGACTGCCATTAGCAAACAACAGCGGGACCACCCACACGGTGTCTATGTAATAGCAGGTGATTTCAACAAAGCCAACCTAAAGACTGTTCTCCCAAAATTTCATCAACATGTACACTGCCCAACAAGACGGGGTAACATACTTGACCATGTCTACAGCAACATCAAACATGGGCTTAAAGCATCAGCTCTACCCCATGTGGGGCAGTCAGATCGTATCTCACTGTTCCTGGTCTCCGTGGTCCAGCTTACAGACCACGCACCTGCACAGACAGACCCACTGCCAGAGTGGTACCAGTCTGGGACGGCTGGTGAACAACTACAGGACTGCTTCAACAACACAGACTGGACTACATTTGAGGATGACAACACTGACACCCACACCTCCTGTGTACTGTTTTACATCAAATACTGCCTGGACAAGATCACTACCACAAAACAGATCCATGTGTTTCCTAACAACAAGCTGTGGATGACCAGGGAGGCCCGACTCCTACTAAAAGCACGCAACACCTCTTTCCAATCTGGTGACATGCAGCAGTATAGTTCCACCGGGGTGAACCTGAAGAGGGGTCTCAAGGATGCCAAGGCAGCCTATAAGCAGAACATCTAGGTGCTCTTTAGCAGCTCAGATCCCCACCAGTCATGGCAGGGGATCTGGTCCCACAGCACATCAAAGTTGCCCTGCCACCCACCCCGGATCCACTCCAGTTTGCATACAGAGTCAACAGCCCTCCACGCCGTCCTGCACCATCTGTAGCTGCAGGCACATCTACTGTTTGTGGACTACAGCTCTGCATTCAATATCATCCTCACCAAGACGTCCAACTGTGGTATACAGCGCAACACCTGCCTTTGGTTTAAGTACCGCATTTTCCGGGTTATATGTCGCTCCAGAATGTTAGTCGCATGAGCCAAAAAATGCATAATGAAGATGAAAAAAAACGTGTTTTAGTCACTCTGGAGGACAGGTTACATTCGGGGAACGTGCGTCAAGCATGCAGCCGCAGCCTCGTGCTTGACGCCGGAAGGGAGAGCTCGCGGCTCGCCTCCCCGCCTCACCGGGTAAGTGACGGCACCGACACATTCTTTGTTACCAGTAATGTCTACATTTTAAATTGTCAGTAATACACATGCAGCAGATGAAGGTACACAAGCCTAGAGCGACGTCTAGCGGCTGTCAGTGTGCCAAACACCCAGTATTAGAAATTATTCATATACAAGTCACTCCGGTGTATTTGTCGCTCCCCTAGCCAGACTATGGAAAAAAATGCAACGTTGTGTGTTGAGCCCTTTCCTCTACTCTCAATATCCACACGACTGATGAGTCCGCCTACAGGGAGGAGGTACAACAGCTGACCGAGTGGTGCACAGAGAACAGCCTGAGTCTCAACATCAAAAAAACAACACAGCTGATCATTGACTTCGGGAAAAAGCAGGACAAACATGCACCACTATCCATCAACGGGGTGGAGCGAGTGACAAGCTTCAAATTCCTGGGTGCACACATTTCAGAAAGCTTGTCATGGGCAACAAACACCACCGCAACAGTAAAGAAAGCACAACAGTGGCTACACTTTCTCCGCACACTGGAGAAAGTCAAGCTGACATCCTTCTACTGCTTCTACGGCATCGTGACGTGGTACAGCAGCAGTTCTGCTGCAGACAAAGAGTCACTGCAAGGCATTATAAAAACTGCCAAAAGCATCATTAAGCAGCCGCTTCCTGCCCTGGACACCGGTGTCAACTCCACACACACAACATTCTGAAAGACTCATCCCATCCCGCTAAGCATCTGCTTGAAGACGTCACAGGTCCATCAGAACATGCACCAAAAAATAAATAAATAAATAAAATAAAGTAAATAATTTTTAAAAATAAATAACAAAATATAAATAATTTAAAAAATTAAAAATAAATAAATAAATAAGAACATGCACCACAAGGTTCATGAACAGCTTCTACCCCAAAGCTATCACCATCCTCAACTCTGACTTGAAAAACAAACCACTAATATCTGTCAACATGTATCATTAATATACAACGGTGTATGACAACATGAATGCGACTGAATGGACGAGACAATCAATGGATGAGATGTGATGTTTTATTTATTGTATTTATTTATAAATGCTCTGAATTTTGTTGTATTTGCTGTGAAATGACAGTAAATTTATTCTATTCTATTATGTTGCTAATTTGCTGTAATTTTGTCCATCTTGTTCATTTTAGCCAAATTTCTTTTTTTATTATTTTGAATGTTTTGTTGATTATTTTTGTTTAGTTTTATTCATTTTGTTCTTGTTTTTTGGCTCATTTTTGTGCATTTTGTTTATTTTTATTCATTTTTAAAATCATTTTGTTCACTATTACCAGTATGTGAATTTTTGTTCATCCTTTTGTTAATTTTTGCTGACTTTTTAAAAAATTATTGTTTATTGCTTCCTTTTAATTAATTCTTGCTCATTATGTTGCTAATTTGTTGCAGTGTTGTTCATCCTACTGTGTATGTCAATCATTTTAGCCAATTTTCCTGTGCTGAATATCTTTGTTTATTTTTATTCATTATTTTGTTCAATATTTTAGGGTATTTTGTTCATTATTCTGTGCATTTTTGTTCACTTTGTTACTTACATCATTTTTACTGATTATTTTATTTTTTCTCTTGATTATAGTTCATTTTTTATTTTGTATTGATTTGTTTCCTTTTCATTTATTTTTGTTCAATTTGTTGTTAAATTGATCCAACTTTGTACATCTTATTGTGCATTTCTAGCATCTGAGCCAATTTTCTTTTTCATGGGTTGGTTATTTCTTCATTTTCTTGATGATTGTGCATGGGGTTTTTTTTGTCTTCTTCAAAAATTTATGTAGAAAATTTAAGCACAAACAAATCACTGAAACACAGAAAATGAAATGTTCAATGCTCAAATTGCCCAGGATGACCCTGAAATGCCCCCACCCGCCCCCGCAGTGTCTTTGTATTCATTATGTGGAAGAAAAAAAGACCGTGCAGATTTCTACAGGTTGCAGCAGGTTAAAAGAAGTGAATGCTGTATTGTCTGAACATTCATCTCCTGAATATCTTTTATTTAAATATTTCCAGTGGATTTCCATGGAAACAGTCTTCACACGGAACGAGAAGACTCAGCATTAAATAACATAAACAAGATTTCATGCTTCAGCATTTCCTATAAATGAATGTACTGCATCTCACAAAGCATCATCTGTTCAAGTTTTGGAGCACATTATTAACTTGTTCAGAGACTATGAAAACTTCTGCAACATGTGAATAAATGTCCATTTAGTTTCCTAAATAGAAAGTTACTTCCCATTGGAATGAACCATTCTGCGGGAGCAGAACTAGGGCAAGAGGACACTGTGGTTTTTCTTTGGATTTCACAGTAGCTGAATTAAAAAAAAAAAAAACACTTCAAACATTTTCAGTTACAGTTGATTCTGTACAACACATGATGGGATGTTGTTGCTTGTTACATCTTAAGAGCATTAGAGTGAAGTGTGCTCGTATAACCCAGTTTCTAAAATGAGTTAAATGCTGTGTAAAATATAAATATAGACATAATGAGATAATCTGCAAAACAATAAAACCCATATTTGATTGAAAACAGGATGAATATTGAAACTGACAGACTTACAGTATATCCTCATTTTGAATTTCATGCCAGCAACAAATTTCAAAAAACAGAAAAATACTTTAAGACAGCGTTGTATTAAAAACAAACATGATTCTGTAGTTGAAAGTCCAACATGCAGAGGAAACCGCACGTAACCCAGAACACAGGCTTGAGCTCATATAAGACGAATTTCTGAAGTTTTGTCTTGGGGTCAAAATTTGAAATTATCTTTGGAAATCATGGACCATTCAACTTTTTTGACAGTGCTCAATTTGGAAGTCAGCATCTGTGATGGTGTGGTGTTCAGGAGGACGCCTGACATTATTCTGGAATACACCGGTATCAACCAATGCCACTGGATCTGAGAAGGACTCGGTGTGGTCGTAGGGCTGGTGCTGCAGGAAAAGAGAAGATTCAGATACAAGTCTTGTGTTCAGACTCTACTGATGGGCAACGTGAAGTCACTGCCCAACAAAGTGGGTGAGTTGGAGGCACTGACGAGGAGCCAGAAGGAGCTTCTCACCTTCTGGTGTGTTTATGTGAGACCTGGCTCAACAGCGACTGCCCAGACTCATCTGTTGAAATTCCTGAAAACACCGTGGTTCGGTGGGGCAGAGATATGAAAAAAATGCAAAGACATCACTATGCTGCAGAAGTGAACATTATAAGAATTCCTTCATCCCCACCTCCATCAACCGATGGAAAACTGAAAGCCTGACAAGACTAAAGACATGTGACTGATTTGATCTTTCTTCTCTAATAAAGACTAACTTATTTCAGCAAGACAATGCCAAATTCTGATTTGTGCTAAATTAATCTGTCTGCTGTCCTGACTTGTCAACAACTAACAAAGTTCGGCGCATCATGAAAACTAAAATAGAATAAAGCAGATCCATAACTGTTAAGCAGCTGAAATCCTACAAAAAAGGGGAAACGTTTCGCCTTAAAAATGACAGCAGTTGTTCTTCACACTACCCAAATACTTACAGTGTTGTTAAAAGAAGAGGTGAGGCAGCAGAATAGTAAACATCACCCTAGTTGCTCGCATCAAATTCAAAATAACCATGTAATTAAAAACCATTTTTTGTGCTGTTATTGTGTCAGGCCCAATGAAATATGGGTTTCCTTACAGAAAAATATGCTGGTTCAAAGTAAAGAGCAAGTATTATATTATATACAATCAGCTCCACCTTCAGTAAATTATAATGCAGCTTTAAATTACATGCTTTTAAATTTTAGCAATAATACAATATCAGAACTGCAAAGAGAGAAACGTTTGCTGTAATTTATCAGAAAATAGCATCTACTGTTTGTGCATATACTTATTAAAATGGTCCTGATACTGATCATACAGCATTAAGTTGTTGTTTGATGTTAAATTATCCTGCTATGGTCACTGCAAACATTCAGGCCTGGAAATATGTTCAGAAGCAAATGATGGAATGAAAACATGCTTGAATTGAAATGGACCGACCATTTCCTTCAGGGAATGTTCAATATGATGGAATTTTTAAATAATGTCTTACGAAATCACTGTGTACCAATGTGTGTTCGGATTTATGTACGACCCTGAATCAGAGAAAAGTCTGCACAGTATGAAAAACAGCAAATAAAAACCAGTGGTGGATTTTAGAATTCACTTCGACTTGTATTTCATTGTAGACAGAACACACACAACATATTTCATGTTTTGTCCAGGCAATGTTATTTTGAAAGGAAATACACAGTCATTCATCAAATTCAGATCTGCTACGTGACCAGAAATACTGGACAAGGGCAGTTAAGGTTTAAAAAAAGCTGATGCGAACAGGTGATTTTAAACATGATTTGGTTTATAAGGTGCATGAAAGGAGCTCTTTAGACTGTCGGGAGGAAAGATGAGGTGTGCATCATCATTTCACCATTAAACAGGCAAAAAAAATTGCTGAAATCTTCAAAAATAAAGACCTGGCTGTTTCTGATAAATATGTACAGCACTGGATCCACAGGGTGTGGGGATCAATAATGAAAAACACACAGTGTTGTCAGGTTGGAACACACACTCTTTATTTCTTCCTAAAATAAAAAGTATATTGTTTTGGAGTTGTAGTTAATAGAAACACAGCCTTAGCCGTGACATAATTATAACAAAATAACAACTTAACATTTTCGGCATCGGAGGTGGTCAATTATCCTTAGCACCAATTCTATTTCTGGACATAAAACAATGTTTTGGGAATTAAAATTATTTTGTAAAGCAGAATAAGAGGGACAGAATCCTTTTGGAGTCTGTTTGAATGATGCTTTAGCTTTCGTACACAGGGACACATAGAGAAGAACATTGTTCAGCTACCAGTGTAAGAAATAAAAAACAGTAACCTTTAGAGAAATACAGACTATTTTCAATATCCCAGACTGCAGGGCGTGAAATGATTAAACAATAATCTGCCATAGCTCTAGCACAATTTGAAAAGAAACAGCTCAGTGGAGCTAGAACTGTGGGGAACAGGACATAAATATTAAAGTAGCCTACACATTGGGTTTTTTTAGTCTATTTAAGAAACCAGCAATTATAGAAGAAAGAGCGGAAGACAAGTTTTGCATATAAAACACATCCACATTTAACTATCAATGAAGTAAAAAAAAAGAAAAGGTGATATGAAATGTATCCAAGTCTGTCATTGATGAAAAAGAACCAAGAAAAGCGTAAAACTGGAAATGGATGGATCAGAACATAAAAACTATTATGGTCATCGCTGACACATAATGACTAGCCAATCAGCACACAAAGTAAGAGTAGTGCAAGACAGTATAGTATAATATAGTATTGTACACTATAACATAGCATAGTATAGTAGAGAAAGTCCCAAGATAGGAATATTGCATGGCAGTATGGTATAGTATAGTGTAGTATAGTACAGTATTTTTATTTATTTATTTGTTTTATTTGTCAGGGACAATAAACATAGAAAAAGCAATCTGATGTGTTGCACACAGAGTATATAGCATGAAACTAATTTGCAACTATACACAGTGGTGCCGCGGGTAACGAACACTCCTACCAATGAAAAATTCGAGTAATGAAAACAAATTTGGCCAAAATTACGTCCCGGCTAACGATAAGGTTTCGGGTTATGAAAATCGTAACTCGGAAAATTTCGGTTTGCGCATTTGGTAGTTCAGGTTACGAATCTTTCCACCTATTGTTTCACCTAATGTTTTCATTTTTTCAACTAAAATACTGCTTCATTTTGTGTTTTTCATCATGGAACCTAAGAAAAATGGCATCTGCGTGCACTTAGGGGTGTAATACATATTTTATATGGGAGTTTTCATGGGTCCAGAACGGATTAATTGGTTTTACATGTATTCCTATGGAAAAACTCGCTTCGGTTAATGAATGATTCGCCCAATGAACGTGACGCCAGAACGGATTAAATTCATTAGCCACAGCACCACTGTATATAGTGTAGTAAAGTAGAGTAAAATGTCCCAAAGTAGGTATACATGTAGTACAAGGCAGTATGGTGTAGTAAAGTTTTATTATTATAGTATTATTATAATAATTATTATGATTAGGCCTGAGCCATACACACAGTGTATTAGTGAAAGCCTATTGTAATTGCTCTGTTTAATCTTTTTCTTTTTGTTTCTGGCGCTTCGAGCATGTTTTTGAAAAAGTAAACATTGTTGCACGCTTACGAAACCTGGCACACACATCAGAAGTGTGTGCAAATTTTAATAAAGTTCATGTGGGTGGGCGTGGCCTAATGACGTGTGGGCGTGGCCAAACGTCACAGGTCAATGGAGGGTCACTTTCACACATGCAAACAAAACTTGGCACACATGTGTATCTCACCCAGACAAACAGAAAATTGAATTGGTCACATGACCCCAATAAAACTGGAAGTCTGCCATTTTGGATTTTCTTCAACATCTGAAGTCTGCAGATTAACTTTCAGACAAGCCTGATGCATTTTGGAGACAAATCCTGTGAACCGTATATAGTAGTGTAGTGTAGGTTAGGGTCCAAAGGTGAGTGCAGTGAAACACACTGGTAGTACAATATAGTATAGTATAGTGTCAGGTTTATCATCAAACTCTATCAACCTGAAAAAACATAAACTGTGATTTATGATTAAACATAAACCTAAAACCCAATAAGGAGACCCTGGGACACAGAGTTGAATCAAACAGTTTCTTTGCAAAGGGAAGAGCCTCCTACCAGGAGCTTAGAATCCCCAGGTCTCTTCGAAGCTTCCTCCTTCGCTCAGATGTTTTATTAAAACACAAAAAGGGCGTAGTCACATATCATTGGTTAATAGTATGCACACAGTCCATGAGATGTAAACAAAACAAAGGTCAGTGTAAAAATACAGCTCTTAGTGGAAAAGCACAGCATTCAGTGCAAAGGTACAAAGTACAAAAAACAATCATTCTGTATATGAAGGCATGTGAAACTTAATGCGAGTACATTGAGGTAAATGATAATAAATATTCACAACTCCAACGTATAGTATAGTATAGTATAGTATAGTACGAAGTAATGCCTTTCTGAGTTTGTCAGAGAGGCTTTAGTGAGATCTTCCTCTGATGTGCTTGTGTCTAATTCTGTCCATCCTTGTCACGCCCAAAGAGAATCTCAGCATCTTCAGCTCGGTCACATGCAACTAATAATTTTTGTCAGTGCCACCATCTTTAATTCCCCTTTCTCACTGCCGCCAGATTTTCGCGGAACGCTGCGCTTTCTCACAGAGCCACACCACGCAGCTATGCCAGCAATTGGTTGAGAATAGTGTTTTTTTGCATGTAGGCCACTGTCTGCAGTGGTAACACGCCACGATCCTCCAACCACCACAAGCTATCTCCAGTGAAAACAGGCGGTGAAGAAGAGCAGAGCACTGCGGACTGTTGCGACGGCCCTGTGGTGGCTACACAATGCATACAGTGGCCATACGGTGTTGGCGGTGCTATCACGGACATGTTTTGTTGCATTTGGGCCTTTCCGCAGTCCTTCGCCTTCACGTTGCACTCTCCATTACTCTGAACAGTTGACCTGAAGTACTTAAACAAATGCACCCTCTCCACCTCTTCTCCTTGTAGCCTCACAGTTCCACTGACGTCCCTTTCATTCACACGTGCCATGTCCTGACTGACTTTCATTCCTCTTCTTCTCTATAATAAAATATGCAAACTATTCAGAATTAGATGGTTGGAAAAGTCAGTTTCAGGCCACTTGGGTAATAGAAACTATAGCTTTAACAGTGCAGTTTATAATTCAGCAGTCACCAGATAATCTACCTCAACGCTGCACTCTGCAGACATGCAAGGTGTCTGGTTTTCCCTCTGTCGACTGGATTGGAAATTTGGTTTGAAGATGTTTCACTACCGATCCAGAAAGCCTCGTCAGTTCTTCAAACCAAATTTCCAGTCCAGTCGACAGAAGGAAAACCACACGCCTTGGACATTACGACCTGGATGACTGAGAATCTTTACAGACATCTACGGACATGGCAACGAGCTTTAACTGCCTACTGGATCCTTAGCTTGTGAGAACAAGGAAAACATTGTATACAGCAAGTAAAGAAACCAGAAGGTGATGAAAGCTGGAATTCAGGTAAAGGCTGCAGACAGTCACAGCTCTGTCACTGTGGCTGATGGGATTGATGACTTGGTATATAGGATATTTTCCAATCCTCTACACTGATATCACCTAAGAGGAGGACCAACCAATCAGCAGGGGAGGAGAAGACTTACTGGATGGTGAAAATCAGCTAACAATAAGCTTATCAAACCTCTGTGCATTGAGTGAAGTGGAGACGCCAGCCTGTTCAATTTCCCCAAAGAGTGGAACACTTGAGTAAATAAATACCTGCAACCAGACACTGCGAGAGATATAGAGACATATCCTGGTAGTACATCTTACTAGATACTGGGTAATCAAATCAAAGAAAAAAGATCTGCACGTCATAGCTCCTATGTAAGTGTTTATTCTATCTTTCTGAAGACTGAAGAAGAGCAAATGTGCTTGAAATGTCACAGAAATAAATATAACAACAGGTATGAAATGGGGTGAAGGAGTTTGCATTCTGATCTCTAGTCAGAGCTTTAAGCATATTGGGCACTGAGAACCAGAGAAGAGGCATCTACAGTACCATGCATAGACATATACTGCACACACAGCAGGTTTTCTGGATAAAAAGGTTTATTTCATACATTAAGTTAATAAGTTATTTAAACTTTTCTTTATTCACAAATGCTCACTCAAATCGGGTGTTAAACGTAAATGTTATTGTGACTTTTACTGGAAAAACTGCATCTCCCCTATCTGTCACCAGTAGAGTAGTGGTTGTGTAGTGTGAGGTGTGATCATGTCAAATCGGATGCATGTGTAGCCTTATCATTCCTGATTTTTAAAAAAAGTCAGAATGCCTCCTGCCTACATGTCCATGATGTTACCATTCCATGGTAGTTGCCATGGCGACACATGTCCATGAAAGCTCATCCTGACCCCAAATCAGGGTGAAGTAGTGATAAGCGGGGGTGGGACAAGCAGGAAACTCCAGCTCTGAATGTATCTCCTCGGGGGCCCCGGG
>JAQQAE010003824.1:0-19614 GCA_029823295.1 Pseudamia nigra | reverse complement strand
TGGAGCCTATCCCAGCTGACTTGAGCGAAGGCAGGGTACACTCTGGATGAGTAGAAGAAAACTACCATTATGGAAATAAATTTTTTCATGAATAACTACTGAACTAAGAATGATGTTTGTGATTCCAAATGCTAATGATAGGTTCATATGTTCAAAGAATCCAGTAATGAGGGTCAAATAAATGTAAGAATATTACTTTTGGTGCAATAACCTTATGGGGGAAGTGAGCATTTGTTCAAATGATGATGGTAGGTTTTTACTGTGAAGAGAAACTATGATGCTTTCTAATTACTCTCTCGTGTTTTGACCAAAATGTTGTGAAATTCAAAGAAGCAATATTGTTGTATAAATATGTTTGATCTGTGTTCTAGAACTTCACAATCACTGGCTGTGCTTTTGAATTTGGGTCCTTTAATTTGCAGTTAAAGTGGAACAAGAAGTCTCCCTCAAGTTCTGTGGAAACCACATTTAATTAACAGCAAAATATTAAACTTACTGTACAATCTTGTGCAGAGCACTTTCAACAAAGCATCCCTAATGTATCAGACACTACTGATACTGCTTTGTGCACTGCAACAGAGTTAAAGTTTTTCAAGTGGGTTCACTCAGGAATAAATATTATTTGAAAGTGATGTGTGGAGACAGAAAAATAAGGGAATAAAAAAGGAAACAAAAAAAATCAGAAGTTTGTTTCCCCGGAGGTGATGAAACACTCAGGAGGAAGCAGGATGGAAAAATAAGCACTTTGCAGTTTTTCATGCAGCCCAGGAACAACTCTCCTGCTTTCAGACAATTAGGGTGTGTGTTACTGTTGCAGAGAATACATATGCAGCCACACACATACACACACACACACACACACACACCTATCCCCACACACACACACACGTACATAGAGCTACTGTACGATGATTCTCAGGTTGACACTTGAGAAGGAATCATGTCTTTGTTGAAGTGCTCACGTATATGGACTGAATTCAAACACACACGGATTGTAAGATGTCTTTTTTCCTGCTGCTTCATCGACAGCTTGTCAGTTAGGGTTCAGTGGTCATGGAAATTATGTGTGTGCGTAGATGTGTGTGTGTTTGTATAGTAATACTGCTGATCAGTCCATCTACTGACATGCTCCAGTAACAACATTTTTCTTTCCCGTATCACGCCTGAGAAAGAACCTGTTTTCATCTTCCTTCTCCCTGTGCAAGTGTGCATTTGTGCAGCTTCTTCAACAGTCGAGCAGTCGAAAACCAAAGTCTGATTAGTTTAGCTGAGTTGAGTTTACCTTAGCTTGCAAAATGTATAAAATAAAAACATACCCCAAGAGGCAAACACCATTATTTGAACCTCACCTCACCAATTCACTGAAAGTAAAGTAAACGATGTTTAAGAAATGCAAGAAGTCTGGATATTTGTGTTCAAATAGGATGCTAAAGGAAAAAAATGGCAGGAGAACATGTTATTTAAAAGGATTTAGAGAAACAAAAAGAAAATATACAGAATGTTATGTTTGGTCCAGCCTGAAAACTAGAGTCAGCATCATCTGTGTGTGTTATTGTTCCATCAATATAATTATGTTGAAATAGATGAAAAATGAAAATAACCTGAAATAAATCATTCATATCAAGGCATTTACACGAAAGCAAAATACAAGTAGAAAGCATAGATAACACTGTTAAAATGTTGAGTAAGGAAAAGGTTGGCAGAAAAATATTCATATGAAGTGTTATTGTTACGTTATTTCATTGCGTTATTATCTTACTCAAGGACAAAAAGAGGGGAAAAAAAGATAAAATAACAAATGCAAACTTAAAATAAAAATCTCCAATAATTCCTCTCCAATGCAATAAAACTGAAGCAAACAGTGTTTTTAAAAATATAAGGAATATGTGAAGAATATGGATATTTGTGTTAATGGAGGCTATAAACAGAAAACTAATAAGAGCAAAGGAAAAGGCTTGTGTTATTGTTCTATCAGTTTATACTGAAATTGTTTTGCAATGCAAAAGAAAATAACTGATAAAAATAGCAAGAAATAAATAAGTCCCCTTGTATGCTTTGGAATGAAATCAAACAGTTTTTTTTATGTAAGGAGGAGAAAGTATAGGTTTTAATATAAAAATGTGGGGTAAAAGGAGGACAGAATGTAAAAATAAATGTCACGTAAACTGAGAAATCTACTTTGCTGCAGTAACATGGTGTTATTTCTTAATATTTCACATCTGATTTAAGAACAACAGGATAAAAAAAAATAGTAGAAAACACAAGATAAAACTTTACCAATTATTCCAGTCAAATACATTAAAACTAAAGCAAACTGTGCGTGTGGAACTTCTGTTTATTAGTGATAAAATATTGAATATGAGAGAATGAAAATTAAATTGCTCAGAATATGTAGACCTCTGAAAAACCTGCTTACATGAATTTGTTATTTCTCACACTTTATTTGAAAGGAAAAAAGAAAAAAGTCAGGTACTATGAAGAAAAATACAATAATAAACAACAATACATAAAATAATACTACGTAAACATTATAATCATAATTCACATCAAATGTATTGAAACTAATGTCCTGAGCCTGTTTTGAAAATGTGTTATTTAAACTATTCACATATACACTCACCGGCCACTTTATTAGGTACACCTGTTCAGTTGCTTGTAAACACAAATAGTTAGTCAGCCAATCATGTGGCAGAAACTCGAAGCATTTAGTCACATAAAAACAGTCAAGATGACCTGCTAAAGTTTAAACTGAGCATCAGAATGGGAAAGAAAGGTGATTTAAGTGACTTTGAACATGGCATGGGTGTTGGAGTATTTCACAAACTGCTGATTTACTGGGATTTTCATACATACGCACATCTCTAGGGTTTACAGAGAATAGTCTGGAAAAGAGGAACTAGCCAGTGTGCAACAGTTCTCTGATGAAATGACCTTGTTGATGCCAGAGGTCAGTGGAGAATGGTCAAACTGGTTGGAACTGATGGAACGATAACAGTAATGACGACCGGTTGCAACTGAGCATCTGTGGAGGTTCATGTCAAACCATGAAGCCGTCAGCTAAGAACAGTTCACATGCACTCAGTAAAAGTGGTCAACAGAGGGCTGGAAAATTATGCCTTGTCTAAGTGATTCTGGATTCGGCTGCAAATGTAAAAGAATTAGCCAGAAGGCTATTTTTTCATCTGCAGTCCCTGGACAGATGTTAAAATCATTTCCTAAAAACAACAACAAACTCTCCCCTGAAAAACAGCAACTTAGAATATCAGATACATACAAACAACAGTGAGGTATACAGAAGAGAATGATGACAAATATAATGAACAGACAGAATAAAGTACGATGCACAACAATGCTTAAAAGTACAAGAGGTTACGCAGTTAAAAATATTCAAATATTAAACATGATGGCAGTATGGCAGAAACTTAATTAGTAAGATGGTAAAGACCGGGCACACACACTGAACGTTTAATATTACTGATTGCATGTCTGATGATTGATGAACCAGTTATTTTGATGTTTTTTGGACTCAAAGTACTTTTTCAGAGATGAACAATGCAGTCCCCTCTTACTGTGCTTCTTGTTAGTACGAATTAGTTCTAATGTTTACAAACTGAGTGGAGACGTTGATAGACGATGAATAATTTTGTACACTAGAAAAATGTTTGAATAATTTATCATATGCTTCTGCAACATTGCACAATGATGATACCGTAATGGTTTTTTGTGCAGTATTTTGATTGTTTGTTTGTGCAGACCTAAATATTCTAGTGTACTTGTGTTTGCTTGTGACCAAGTTGTCAGGCAGTTATTGATGTGTGACAGGACCATAGCATGCATGTACACTGCAATGACAAGTGCGACGTTATGAAATGGAAATTGGAGATACTGAATTTGACTTGAGTGTAGACCTTTGATTTAAAAGTTAGTTTAGAGTCTATTAAGACCACAAGGTGTTTATATTCTGATACAACTTGTATTCTATCTCCTGACACAAAAACATCGGGCTCTACACTAGAACTGTTTGGCCTGGAGAAGAACATGGCCACTGTTTTAGTTACATTGAGTTTTAAACAGCATTGATTTAACCAGGCTGTGACATGCATTATGGACTGTGTTAATATTTCTGCTACTCATGTCATATTGCAACAGTCTGTGTATATTACTGTGTCATCTGCATACACCTGAAAGTTGGTGGTGGAACATATTGATGGAAGGTCATTTATATAAAGAGAAAATATTAATGACCCCAGAATGGATCCTTGCAGGACACCTGTAGACAGATGGAGGGGAGGTGAGTGGTAACTACTGACTCTGACTGACTGTGAGTGATTTGATAAATAAGATTCGATCTATTTTATGGTATCTGATGAAATTTTGACCCCATCTAGTTTAGTCAATAATATTGTATGATTTACAGTGCGCAAGCAACATGGAAGCATGGATCAATCCTATGTATCAGCTCTTCAGGCTTCTGGTGGCGGCACATTTTGGGACCTTTAGTCCTAATTGTGCATTGTTTAAACATCACAGCCTGTCGGAGTTTACTGACCATGTCCACCACAGTGTACCCATTATCTGATGGTCACTTCCAGCATGATAATGCACCATGTCACAAAGTTCAAGTCATGTCAAACTGTTTTGTTGAACATGACATTGGGTTCACTGTACTCCAATGACCTTCAAAGTCACCACAACTCAATCCAATCGAGCACCTTTGAGATGTGGTGGAACAGGAGACTAGCAACATGGATGTGCAGCCAACAAATCTGCAGCAACTGTTGTGATGCCAAAATCTGAGTAATGATTCATCACCACGTTGAATCTAATCTATACCATGATGAAGGTAAAGGGGTCCAACATGGTACTCGCAAGGTTTACCTAATAAAGTGGCCAGTGAACACGGGTTGAAATTTAGAGAATACAAGATGGAGGATGCTAAAAAAAGTGAAGAAAAAAATATATGAAAACTGTGCACATTCTTTTTTTTTTTTTAATAAAATGCACTTTATTTTCCCTCATACTTTTAGTTCATAATCAACAAACAATGTACTGAATTGTAATGGATATGTAGTTTAAATTTATTAGCTGAAAAATATGAAGTTACCACAATCTACACTTACCTTCTTATAGAAATGTATATAACATAGTCAACAATATGGTTTTAATATGTTATTTTAATTTCATTGAATGATTGAGCAGGAACAATGTAGAAAACTAAGTAACTACAAAAAAACAATAAATAAACTGAAAACATGATTGGATTTTGTCACATGATTGGATTTTTTCAGAGTAGAATTGATGTTTGCAGAAAATTCCCAGAGCACTGATTCCCTCTTGTGATTTTTTTCTTTCCGTATTCGACTTCACATATTGACCTACAGCACAGTACATTAATATTTATCAACAGATACAAGGTTCATAAAAGCCATATATTAATATTTATCAGCGTAAACAAGCTAAAAGCACTTGTTTTCCTTCAGTGTTACGATACTGAAATGACATATGTTTTAGTACCTCGCCTGCTGTGCACTTGAACTAAACTTCTGTCATGGACGATCACAGCTGAACATCACAGTGAGTTAAAAAAAAAACAGAGACATCCAACAGCTTTAACAAAACACAGAAATATGAAAGGAGAAAATTAAACTGTTACAGCAACAGATGGAGGCATGTGAAAAAATAGACGTGAGATTTAATAAACTAAAATTGCACATATATGGATATATGCAATATATCTTACAACTTTTTTTCTGATCCTCCTTTTTCATGTGTGAAATGTGAAATTTCCAACTTTTTTACACTTATTTATTCTCTCCTATCTTATGTTATATGTAAAGGTCATCCTGTACATGAAGCATGACAAAATGAAAATCACACTACCAGTCACAAAACTGGACATAGTACATCAGTATAGTGTTGTATTTTCTACAGAATACTTTTTCTTTTTCTTGCCCTTGAGTTGAGAAATGAATTACAAATACTATGTTGCTTTAGTGAAGTGTGTCTTGCCATAATATGGATTTGTACAGTAATAATACTACTAATACTTATAGGGCTATCGACTGTGTAGCCACCCTTCATCTGCACAAGGCACCTGATGGTCTAAAGCACATTAAGAAAACAAGTACAAATTAACTTTCAACAGTGTAAAATATAAAACATGTTCTGGGATGTTGAACACATTTTTGTTTACTACATTATTCCATGTGTGTTCTTCCACTGTTTGGGTGTCTTCAGTATTAATAAACAATGTGGAAAATTATTTTAAAAAATAATAAAAGAGGAGGAGATGTGTCCAAACTTTTGACTAGTAATGGTAAAATGTCTAGATCGTATCTCACTAACAAAAGGCGATTAATCCTTATTTAATATTTCATAAAAAAGGCTGAGTGTATTTTTACACAATCTTATGTCTGATTTTACCACAAGACTAATGGTTGAGGTCTAAATTATTAGCCATCTATCAAAATTTTGCTTTGTTTCAGGTTCTTTTTTACCCTCAACTGCTGTTTAAAACAGTGTCAGGCTTTTAAGAGAGCTTTTCAAATCAAATCATGCTAGAGTCATTTAGAAACACTAAGTTATTTTTATTAGAATTATCTTTAAAAAAAAACAAACATCAGAATCAGAAATATTTTATTAATGCCCGGAGGAAACTGTAGGCTTGCAGTTGCTCCTTGTCAATATATAATAAGAATTACAGAGAAGAAAGTACCAACATATTACAAAAATAGCTCTAGTATTACATATTACAAAAACTGAAGTATGCAAAATATGAAAATTACCCACTGTCCATGATTAAAACAAGCAATGTGTACAGTATGTAAAATACATGCAAAACACCTCTGAATGAGAAGGATGACCAGATTATCAAGTGTGCAAAATATTGTGGTTTGTAGTTTTGCTGTTAAATGAAAGAAGTATACCGTCTGATGGCAACAAGCAGGAATAACTTCCTTTGTGCTAATAATTTTAACCTCAACTGTATAGTAACAGACATGCGGATTTTTCTTTAAACTTTGGTCCAGATTATGAATGGTCCAGGTTAAAAATCTCTTTTAACAAACATCAAAGTGAAGTCCATCAAATAATAATATACAATATTTAAAAAGTAGACTCATCTATAATGTTCAATAAAAGCAACAACATGCAATATGTCATTTTATCAAAGCCTTCACATGTAACAATAAAAAACAATTCAAATGAATCAGCCTCAATGCAGAAAAAACATTTTAGCAGCACCAGTTCAAAAGTTTAGAATCTGTAAATATTTTAATTTTATTTTCAAATAACTAAATATTTTTTCTTGATGTCAGAATGTGTCTAATTCGATCTAAATATCATAGTTTATTAAATATAAGTTTATATTAGTAGGGATATTATTGTTATGCAGTATTATTCTATTTACGCAAAAAAACCTGGCTGATATATAATGTCATTGTATATACAAATTAGGTCCAAATTTTTAGTCCTTGTACTGTATGTAAATGTGATTCTTTTCCAAATGTTCCACATTTCTCACTCCAGTTCTGGACACTTGAAAAAAAATTGGTAATATTTCTTCTTCTGCTTTGTGTCCATCAACAATCCTTCCTCCTTCTACTTTTACAAGTGATGCCTTTAACGTCAGTTCACACATTTAAACCATTCAAAGAATGAATGAAAAGGTCCGTTCTTCTGGGGATTAATCATATTGACCCTGGTCATTTTCGGTTTCCCTAAGTAAATTAAAATTCAAATAACGTATTGGTTCTAAACTAAACCAGCATACTTTGAAGTGCCCTATTAAAAATCAGGTCCTATTTTCATAGGGTGGATAATTTTGACTGTAAATGTATGAAGTTTTTTTTTTTCAAGAAATAGGCACATTTACATATTGACAATTAAATAACTGGAATGTTCAAAGTTGCTGACACTTCCACTGGTATATAATAATAATAATAATAATAATAATAATAATAATAATAATGGTGACAGCAATGAGAAAAATAAAAATAAAGAAAAAATATATGAAGTTGTATATTGAATTACATTATACACTTTACACATACAACCATTTACAGTGCACAATTATAAAATAATAATATAATATAAATTATATAAGGTGTAAATTTACTGTTATTGACTTTAATTCAGTTTATAGTTTCAACATGCAATATTTTCTACTGCAGAAAAACAGTGTAATAAGCCCCAAAGGCTGCTATATTTATTGTTACTGGAGGGTGTTTTGCTGCTCATCTAAAATAATCCTGCTGCACACACGGGGGGCATTTGCAATTTCAGGTAATGCACATTGTTACAAAATGCATTTTCCATATTTCCACACTGAATCCTTGTGTTTTTGTTTTCTGTGTGTCCGACAAAGAGACTCCTCTTTGTTTATCCTCGTCATTTATGGGTAGAATTATTCATGTGTGGCAGACGCTCCGTACAAACAGGGGTACATATGTCAGTACGTGAGGCCAGTATATTAAAACACAGCCATGCTTCACCTCTCATATGAAGCATATTGATTACATATTTATTACAATTGTGGTCAATGTTGCACGGCTGTCTGGGATACTCTTAACCCGGTGCAACATAGAGAACAGATTCAGCTCATGCATGAACATTTACTTTCGTACATATTGACCTATGCATACGTTTGAATGATGGTGGCCCCCAAGTGTCAGGAAAAGTGTCAGGGGAAGGTAGAGTTTCCAGACTTTATCCCAGGCACCCATTTTTTATTAATGACTAACCATTGTGACCCATCAGGGCTTGGATATTTAATTTATAGAAATAGCAAACGTGTGCATAAATATGTGTTCAGGACTATTTGTACAGTCATTCATGCAGAAAATCGTTTCAAAGAAATATACACTGCAAGTCAAAGGTTTGAATGCACCGTCACCTTTTTCAGTGTCACAAAAGGAAACATTTTCTTCATCACTTATTTTACTTTTTGCATGTTTTGCATCATTTTTGTCAAATTTTACAAAAATATCTAGACATTTAGGGTGTCTTTCCCTGCTGTGTAATGTGCACATGCATAGACCTAGATTTCAGGAGGAAGTGGGGGATTAGCCCCTCTCATTATCAGTAAAACATCCATTTCCCCCCTTCAATAAATCATTTTACTTTACATGACATGCAGCTTTTTTGTCTCTAAAAATCCTGATATACATGAGGAATTTTTTTTTTGTTCATTTTGTTGCTTATTTTCTTCATTTTTGTTCATATTTCTTGATTATTTGGTATATTCTTATTCATTTTTGCTTATTTTTGCTCATTTTGTTTATTTGGTTGTTTTCTTTGTCATTTTTGCTCACATTCTTCATTATTTTGTTCAATTTTTCCTCATGTTCTTGACTAGTTTTTTCAGGTTACTTGGTTCATTTTTCTGCTGTAATTACTTTTTTTTAAACATTTTTATTCACTGTCTTGATTTTTTTTTTTCATTTTCATTATTTTCTTAATTATTTTATCGACTCCCCAATGTTCAGACAAACCTCACACCCCTGTGCACATGTCAAAACAGGTTAGATTAGTCTCACACAGTAAGTGGTTAAAGTAAGTTGCACATCTGACATTGTCAACTTGTTCTTCAAACTGACTTATTGTACTCGAAGTCTGCGTCATGGTAAATGTCAATTTATTCCTCTTTTTGATACACATTTCAAACTGCCCAGGATTTTCAACTTGCATCTGAGTGAAACATGAGCACAGAGTTTATGTAAAATATTTAAGTATACAGAGTCAGTAGCCCCATCAGTGCTACTACAACAACTATATGAATCCAAGAAACACTCAAATAAGAGACGAGACAGTCCATCATTACTTTAAGAAATGGTCAGTCAGTCCAAAAATTTCCTAAGTGCAGTTGTCGGAACCATTAACTGCTGCACTAAATGCTGCATATGTTACTTTTGGAGTTTTAATTCCACTAAATGTCTCCTCTGCCACAGACGTAGCTCTTGGTCTTCTTTTCCTGGGACGGTCCTCATGAAAGACAGTTTCATCGTAGTTACACTTCTTTATTTATTATATAATTCCACACATGTTCTTGTAAGGTTTGGATGGTTTCAATATTAATGTTGAAAGTAAAGAAAACTGAAACACAGAAAGAGAAGGTGTGTCCAAACCTTTGACACATTTAAAAGACTTCACAGCTACATATACAAGATCAGCACATTTAGGCAGAATAAACCATCTTTACTCTTAGCGTTTCTGTTGTTAAGGACTGGAATCACCTCATCGTCCTCCATTCTGTGCAGCGATGGGCAGAGAAACAGCGATAAAGTAAAAACACTGTTACTTTATAATTCTAAAGACTCAAGTAAAAGTAGAAGTACTCATAAATATAAGTACTTGAGTAAAAGTAAATGAGTGTGTCATAAACACGTATTTATTACAGCCTCATATATTGTGTTCAAACAGAGAATTTGGCAATTTTTTGTTCATTTCCTTGATAATCTTGATTGTTCTGTTGATTTTTGTTCAGTGTTGTTGGATATTTTCTCAATTTTTTAAATGTACTTGATTTCTTTTACTACTATTGTTACTTACTTCACGTTTACTCATTTTGCTGCTTATTTTGTTTTTGTTGAGTTTTTCTTGCTTCATATCATATCGTTCTTTTTCTATATTCATTCGATTATTTTATTCAATTTCGCTTATTTTGTTACTTATGTTGCTCAGTTGTGCTTATTAGGTAATTTTATAATTAACTATTTTGCTTAGTTTTGTTACATTTCCTGATCATAATTTTTTTTTCTCATTTTGTTAATTTACTCATTAGTAGAAGTAATTTTTTTCCATTACAAATGTAAATGAGTATAGAGTAAAACTATTCTGCAAAACAACTACTCTGAAAAGACATTTTTTTGAAAAACTACTCAAGTACTCAAGTAAATGTGAGTTCTACCCACCAGTGATGCTGAGCCTATGAAGAGCTGACTTACAGCATGGTGAATAGATTCGACTTATATCAGGCCAAATCAGGGAGGTTTATCAATTTTACTACATTTAAACATAGTTGCTCATAAACTGAAATAAACATTCAGCAAACATGACGATGTATGGCAGTGACATAAATTACATTTTTGCATAGATTTGGTTTTTGTTTACCAATACTTTCAAACTTTATTTAAAATTGTAAATTGTTTTTCAGTGTCGCTCAGAAATATGTGGATGAACAAAAACTGAAGTTGAATAATTAAGGTACATCCTTGTTTTTGCACATGTATATTATTGAAAGGCCTTACATTTTTTTCCATTATTTTTTGGTTATAATTTATAGTATACAATTTAAATATATTATTTTGTGTGTGTTTTCATTGTTCATTTGCCATGACCTGTGACGGTGTTTACCTGTAGTATTATGTTTTGTCATTTACTCTATGCTTTGTAACATATGAAATATCGCAAAACAAAACAAGGCAAAAGCAAAAAAAAAAAACATTAGAGAATAAATCATAAATATTAATATGTTTAGGTATATGTAAATGTTTAGTTTAATTTAGTTTATTTCAAACATGCATAGTTGTTATGATGCAAAATAAAACAGATTAAAAATGAAATTTAAAAAATCGTTCCAAGAAAACAAACCAAAGTTGTTGCATGCCTGAAAGGGAGAATATAATATAATACAATACAATACAATATAAAACAATATATTATAAAATTATATATACAAGGTTATATAATATGTTATTATACCATATACTACAATACTATATAAAATAATGTAACCATAATACCATAACCCCACAACACTGGACAATATACCACTAATTTTACTACATCATCATACATTATATAAGAAAACAAAAAAAAATCGAAATAACATGATTTCTGAAAATAAAAATTACTGCAAAAATAAATTATTTTTCTAAACTCAGTGGCTAAACCCCCTTCCTCCATGCCATACTTTGTGAAAACCATATTCTTTTTTCATCGAATCTCAAAGATCAACACCATCTACAGCAGCTGTTTATTATATTGTATATATTATATGTTAAGTACAATTATTTACAGTGTGATGAAGCTTTTTGCTGACAGTGTTGGGGTGGGAATAATTAATAGTCTACTTGTAATTTTCTGTTGACAAGTCCTAAAATATAAATTTTTGATTTCGTATTTTGGTTTTTTCCGCATCAGACGCTCTTAATTGTACTGATTTAATTTAGATCGGTCTTATTTAATATACAGGAATGGATGATCCAAGGAAAAAGAGGATCGAAATGCTTTGTAAATGTAATGAATTAGATAACAGTGTGCCTTGTGTTTGTTTTTCCCACATCAGATGCTCTTAATTATACAGATATAATGGAAATACAGCTTATTTCTTTATGAAATGTGTAAAGCGAAAATTTTTTTTGCAGCTTTACAAGTCACTTTTATGACTTTTTCACCATGTGCTCAAAAATTGTGTCTTACTCTGTCAATGATACTTAAATTTATTAAAATAACCGAACATGTCACAATTTTAGACTTCTTCACAAAACTATAAAAAATGCAAATAGGATTCCCCACTTTAATGCTGTGTTGCATGTCATATCTGTGATGGCACAATTGTTTTAAAACTATGATAAATATATATTTTACATGTCTTCATTTCACATAGATGCATGCATTTGGTCTATATGTTGATTCCAGATTCCCCTAAATTTGACTGACATTAATTTTATTTCTTAAATTTGCTTTCAAAAAAGTACAACAGTGACATAATAATCAGCAAAAATCCTGTGTTTTATTCCAGCAAACCAGGGATTAAAACCTTGCACCGTGGAAGAAGGAAGAAAAGCTAAATGGGATTCCATTTGCTGTGTTGTAGCTGGCACATGATCACATTTTGGGAACACATTTGTACAGGAATTGCATAAAACTTTGCAATTTATCACAGTTTAATAGATTTCACAGCATAAATTAAATCAAAATACAGTCATTTAATACAGCCAGGCTTTGTTGGCTCCATCATATGCATCCACTTAAATTTTTCAAGTGAATAGAAAAAAATGACGGTACAGGAATATTTAATTTTATGTTGCACTACAAAAGCTAATTTGTACCACTAAAAAAAGCCTTTCTGTCCATTTACACTGAGGCGAGTATGTAATTTGTTCTGTTTCCATGTTTTTGTTTCTTACTTCCAGAGTCCCTAAATGTTATTTTTCACCCACAGTGTGACAATATTATTCAGCTCTCCGTGGGCTCAAGGCGCCTCCTCTGGGCTCGCTGTGTCCCCCTCTGCCACTAATGTTTCCTTCACATGACCATCATCCCCTGCTTCTTTGTCAGACTCTCCCTGAGCAATCCGGTTAGGAATTCTTTTCACCGCACTCAGCGAACAGCTCTTACAGCGCCATGTGAGGGGAGGCCAAAAGGCGTCTGCAAAGAGACCCTTCTTCAATAAACACACCAGATTTCAGAAAATCCACCATACTACATGTACACTAACCCTTAACAAGTTGAAAGCCATTCTTCTCCCTACCTGGTCATGTTCACTTAAATGCACTTGCACTGATTTCAGACATTTTGTAAGAGGACAAAAAAAAAGGCTGCCATGGTTACACCGCGACCAATGGGAGACTGGGGTTGATGTAATGTAATGTAAATGTGACTGGAAAAGCGTGGATGTCCTTTCAGTTCTTTACAAAGTAGCATGCACAGGCTTTGATCTCATGACCACAGAGTCGTACAGTACAGCCTGAACGGAAACCTTGGGCTTTATCTGCCCTTCTTCATTCCGTACTGTACGTGTTTATTATTCTCTTTAACTGCACTAGACGACTTTTATTTGTATTACTTTTTATTTTCTCTCTTCCATTTCTGGATTTATGCATGATGTCAAATGGATACGGGTAATACAGTATACAGATATCTGAAAATGATTTCCTTTTCTGAATTTACAAAGCCAAAATTATGCAAAAATTCAGGGTAAAAAGTCTCAATTTTTAGCTCTAAATATGCTCCAAATGATGTCACAAGAGGGAGTCATCCCTGCCTGTCACTGTAACTGTAGGAGATGATAGTTTCCTAAAAGTCAAATCTAACTTACTGGCTCCAGTATGTGATATTTCTCTGATGTTTATTGCTTTCTTCTTGATTTCATTTGCTGTTTCCTGCTGTGCTGTTACTGCTCAGTTGCAGTGAGGAGAAAAACAAAGAAAAGCATTGGTGACTGGAGGTAAATGGAAACATGTTTGAAACACGTTTTCAGGCTCTAACCATTTGCAATGCTCGGAAAACAGCAGGCAGTGCAAGGCATGATCTCTTGTGAATCACTTGTAAATGCCAGGGGCATGCATGGCTGGGAATCTGGCTGAAATCGCACAGTGTACACTGGCCTTAACAAGGCTGTAAACCATTCTGAATGCTAGAAATATAGATAACTTATGAAACATGATAACATTTTTATAAAAACTACTGGTTGTGGTATTTCTCTTAAATACAAGTCAGTGATTTGTTTAAAATTAGAGTAAAACTGATCATCCTCCATTACAGCTCGTACAGTAGCTAGTGCACCTGCTACACATCAAGCTGCAGCATCCAAGATGGCATCTGTTCATTCACTATGGGTCACTCACTGCTCAGCAGCAATGGATTGAAAAAGTTATTTCTGCACTGTTTCCACATCATGCAGCCCACTGGATAGGCGTACTAGAACCGCTGTGCATGCATGCTAGTGGTTACCTCCCTCCAGCGCATTCCCACTCATCCAGTGGTTGTTCAGACCATGTCTGCCTGTAACGTCACTGATTTTAAAATGTTTTTTTCCCCTATTTTGGCACTCAAAACATTGTTTTAGGCCTCCATATTATAAAAAACTGACAACACAACAAGTAATTTTTGACACTTTCTGCAGCTGCAGGTGTCTTGTCAGCACTTTTACAGATAAGAAAAAATGCTTTATAGGCCAAAGTGTTGTACCAATGAATGACCACTGGGGGATCAGCTTCAAAAGCTAGCAGTGATCTGGTTTACAGTTCTTATGATACATGCTCCGCACTTAGCCAAGCTAATACTTCACTGTAGGTCAGTCATGTTCTCCTCTGTAGCTCTGCTTTAATATTAATAATATTAATATTTAATTAATATTAATATCCATATGTTCCATATATGTACTTGCTTAACTATTCTCCTTAAAGACGTCATGTCTCTTTTTCTCATTTTTGTAACTGTATTTACACCAATGGAACCTGAGTATTTAAATTTTCACTTCTACTCGCTGCATGTTAACATAAAGGAGTTAACATTAACTGTCTGCCCTTCACGTTTTCAAAACAGACTCAGTAAATGTGATGCATTTTTATAGTGAGAAGCTGTTTAGTCATTTATACTAATTCAAACAAATAACCGTTGCTTTGTCTTTGTATTGTTTTTCACTCTTTCTCCATAAATCATGCTAGTCTGTCAGCTGTTGGTGATGGAACCTTTGGATGTCCAGTGGTCCTGCTTTGTTTTTCACATCGGTAAGCTTTGAGAAGATGTGCATGAATCTGGATGAAATGAACACATTGTACCAGCATGAGGTTCTGTCCATATGCATACTTGATATCATCAATATGTTTTTATGTTGCCATAGAGAAATGTATAATAGCTTCATTAGTCCATTTCACAAACTCAAAAGCCCTTCAAATATTTCCATGTTCCTTCACTGTGCTGTCTGTCAACCTGCTCAATGTCTATTTCCATGCGCGTGTGCAGCACTTGACAATATCATGTTTTTCACATTTGTCTGTTTCTATGTGCTCGCCTGAAAGCTCCGTTTTCCTGTAACTACCAGGAAAATCTGTGACATTTCAAATATCTTGGAGGTGTTTTTGATCTGTATGAAATTGTATGAAACTTGTACTTGTGTGATGTGGGAGCCTGAGGCAATAAATGCTCAGACATTGAAAACTGAATTTTAGGAGAGCAGGAAAATTCTGGTGTCCAATAGTAAAAATTTAGAAATGAACAATATTTGTGTATGGGGAGATATTTGTGCAGAGATTCTGGGGAGAGAGGAGAAGATGACATTTTAACAAGTTTTTAATAAGTTGCTTGGCGTCTTATATTTGTGTAAAAATATGTAGCACAGTGATAACATAATCACAGGTTTAATGATAAACATCCACTGAATGCATAATGCAAAAACTTGAAATAGAATGATTAATCAGTGCCAACAGGAGCTTGTACAACACTGTGTAGAAGTCTCTTTTTCTTGGATATCCAGACTTTGAGGGAGAATATTTGCTCAAACACTAAAAGTAATTGTCTAGGTTTGAAATGGCTGGTTTGATGTTCAGTTCCATGTTCAAGTAATTTATTGACATTTATCAGTTAATGTTCAGTTTTATAGCTATCCAGTTTCTCATATTGTTATTAGGTGTGTTTCCATCAACTCAATTTTTTCATTTTTAATGGAAACACTTTAATTTCAAAAGTGTGAAAATTTGCATCAAAAACTTTGTTGCTTAAAGTACGTTTAAAAGTCCATTGTGTCAAAAAAGTAAATGTAAATCAGTTGATGGACAAAGCAAATATCAAATGCGAAAAAGCATCGCTGAAGTTGCACTTTTGTCACATTGACATGATTTATCAACAGAATCCACTGCATGGCTGTTTCATTTGTGTCTGTGAATATTCATAAAATACTTTGCATTGACTTTTTAAGGTGGAATCTAGGTGTAGACAGGGCGGTCTGTGAGGGGGAGACACATATGTAAGCTTTCTGACGGGTCAGCATACTGTATATAAATGGGAAATTGCATGAAAGTGTGCACCGCACGGTTTTATAAATCAGGATATTTTTTGCCATGTGTTGTTTTTGGCTTTTCACTGCACGCTAAGTTTTAGTGTTGATCCTACGCAAGGTTTTATAAATGAGCCCCCAGTACACTGACATCACTGCTGTCAATCTTATGATCTTTTTGCCATCACAAGTGAACAAAACACAGAGGCACTTAATGGTGGTTCCCCATGTCCCAGCTGTATCATGCTCAGCTGCAAATTTCCCCAGTGCAAGCTGGAAATATTACTTTGATGAAGCCAAGAGGACCCAATTATTTACTAAAGATGAGATCCTGAGATCCTATTGTGTCCTGGTGCATCTATAAAATATGAACTGAATCTCTGACAAAGTCCAGTCTCAGTGGAGCGTGGTCCACACTGAGAATGACTTATCATTTGCTGGCAATGTGGACCCAGCTCGGGCTCCAGTCATACAGAAAAAACTGGCTGAAAAAACCCTTTCTGGTAGACCATCCCTGACACCTTACCCCAAGGGGCATGAATGCCTTCTCCAAGTTCATAAAACACATGGGGACTACGAACCTTCCAGCACCCTGCTCAGGGCATAGA
The DNA here is from genome assembly GCA_029823295.1 of Pseudamia nigra. Classification (NCBI taxonomy): domain Eukaryota; kingdom Metazoa; phylum Chordata; class Actinopteri; order Kurtiformes; family Apogonidae; genus Pseudamia; species Pseudamia nigra. Next base: position 2,286 of record JAQQAE010003824.1, on the reverse strand, counting down.
CCTCATCAAGTGTTCCACAACCAGGATCCACCCTCTTCGTTACTCCTGAATCTGATGTTTGACTACCATCCAGATAGTCCTTTGCAGCACCCTGTCCTCACTGTTATCACTGTAGGTCAAAACGGCACTTTCCCTACTGAGTTCCACGATGATTTGGAAGTTGTGTTCCATGGGCTTAACCGTTTGTCACCGAATGTGTCGGCGCTGACACATTCGGTGACAAAGGGTTAGTGGACACCACCCACACACTCTATCAGTTGTGTCTAAAGTTCCACAAGTCAACCAAGCTTTGTAATACACTGCTGGCCAAAAAAAAGGTCACGACCTGGATTTTACTAAGCAAATAGGTATGAGCCTCCCATTGGATAATTTCTGCATGGGTGATTATGTTTCAGCTGGCAACGAGTGATATAAGGATAGTGGAGAACCATCATCTTTGAAGAAAAAATGTGGTTGGAAAAAAATCTTGAATGATCATGACCGGTAATCACTTACATGTGTGGTGGAGTACCATAGGAATTCAAAATGCGCCAAAAGGGAGAATGTTCCAAGGTGGGAGTGAGTCTGAATTCACCTTGGGGAAAAATCATGGGAAGTACAGTATACTTTGAGCTTCTACTTTAGCACTGAATAACACACGGGGTAGAGGCATTTGTGCATTTTAGCTGTGTACCAGGTGAAGACCAGTGATTCTCAGTGCAGCCATCTATTTACATATAAGACACAGCCATGTAACTTCTCATCACCTCAACTGTTGAATTTTGCTGCAATAAAAGAAAATGTTTAAACTCGCTTAAAGTAGGGTGAGTTCAATTAATTGCAGATTTATTTGGATGTTACTTTTTATAGAAGGGAGAGAACTGTTGTCTTTTCCTGATCCTTTTGGCATGGTAATACATTCTTGACTTTTTAGAAAACCTACAAAATGTAGTCTGGTTACTGCAAAATTGGTTCAAAATTACTCCACATGGACCTAAGTTATGCTGCACTAAAATGTAGCCTAATGACCTATTACTTCCACATCATCCCTCACTGTAAACTCACAGACTATTCTCCTCCACATACTAACTAATACAGCAGAAATCCCCCCTAAAAGTCCCTCATACACAATTTCCCCTCTCATTTGCACTTTATCCTGCTGGTTCTCCCTGAAATAAAGCGATGAAATACATCCATCACTCGACTGATAATGAAAGACGACGGAGACACTGCTTCCGGGATTTTATTTTGTACATTTAGCCGGAAAATGACTCTGAACTGTCATAAAGTGAAATTCTCTGATGGAAGCATTTATGTGTGTGAACAGTTTATCTGTGCATGCATGTGTGTGTGTGATGGCTTCCAGCTCTAGTCATCATGAATCATTGGTTTAAATGATCCTAGCATGCTAATTCCTGCTGATTCCTTTCCATGCTGTTATTATAAAAGTCAGCACAACAGTCATTAACAGCAGAAAACAGCTTAAAACTTTACCCATCTGACTCCTGAATGAACCCAGCGCAGCACGCCATGAAACATGACCCTGTGTGGGTGTGTTTGTATGACTGCAAGCATGTGTGTGTAAGAGTGCACGAGTGCATGTGAGCTTCCTAATCCAGGATTTATTGGCCATTAGTAGAGCCTGAAAGTCATTACAGTTCATTTTGCTGCCGGCTTGACGTTTTATTAGGACAAATACAGGCTTTTTGGATATGTGCGTGTGTGTGCGTGTGTATGAGTATGTGTGTGCCTTATTGTTTATGAGTAAGTTTGCATGTGAGTGTGTGTGAGTGACATTTTATCAGGACAAATTTCCCCATAGGGATGGAGGTCATGATTTCTGAGAGCAGGAAAAGGCTAAAAAGCCTGAAGAAAGAAGAGATGGATAGATAATAGAGAGATTGACAGATGGAGAGAGAAAGAAAAGAAGGACTGACAGGAGGTACAATGGACGGATGATGTGAGAGACAGATGGATGTGCAGCCACGATGATCAGACAAAGGACAGAGCGATGGACAGCATGCGAAGAAAACAAATGATGATGTGAAAATCAGGCAAATAACAGCTTTAGTTTGGGAAATTAAAAAGTAACCAGAGAACTACAGATGGAGGAAATGGCAGATTGACGGATGGTAGATGGTAATCTTGCATGTGGTTCAATTATTCTAGTATTGCCAAATTTGAGCTGACAAAATTGGTTCAGGGAGGTGATTTATCGCAGAAAACCAAGACTAAGGGCGTACTCACACTAGGGCCGTTTTGGCTCGAGCCGTGCCGGGGCCCACTTCACACCTTTCCAGAATTCTG
>JAQQAE010003823.1:0-19615 GCA_029823295.1 Pseudamia nigra | reverse complement strand
TTGGACATTTGTTTTATATGAGAACTGAAGGATAGATCCTGATCCACGATCACCCCCAAGTTCCTCACAACTGTACTAAAAATAGAAGCAAAGCATACAGAATAACAAAAGTGAACATAATAAGAAACCTAAGCAAATTAAATTTAAAAATTCACAAAATCATCAAGAAAATGAACAAAATGAACAAATAAGAAGCAACGTGAACATCAAAAAACAAAAATTCACAAAAAAATGAACTAAATTAATCAACAGAAACTTAATTTTTCCATTTTGTTTTTGGGGAATGACTGCACTTTGCCATTGTAGGGCAACATACACATGTACATATACACTTTAAGATCAGGTTGGAGATACCTTTGTATGTTTTGAAGGGAGCATTCTCTTTCATTCTTTTCAAAACATTGCATGCTATATTTTGACAATCTTTCCAACAATGACTTGAAATGGTTCAGAGTGAAAATAAAAAAAGTGACATACATGTTTTCACAATACTGGCCATAGTAGTTCTGTCCACATTCACAGGTGTAGCCGTGGGAGGAGCTTGGTTTGTGGATGCAGGTGGAGACATGCTCACACGGGTTGAGTTTACACGCATCCACGCACTCTTTACCAAAATAACCTGTGGAATGGAGAGAAAAGAGGTTAAAGCTCCCCTGAGAAACAAACAGGGGTAACACTGTGTGTGTGTGAATGTGAGTGGTTATTACCTGGGTCACAGACACAGGTGTGTGTACTCCAGTCATCGCTGCAGTGGCTGTTCTCAGGGCAGATGTTGGAGTCACACGGGTCGGCGATGTCACAGCCATCCTCTACACGGATCTTCAGACCCTGGGCCATGTTCACGTTGGCAACATTGGTGGATGTTTCACCCATACGCACACCCTGATGCAGAGCACACATTAAAAAGAGCATTAAGTAGATCAACTCAGGGAGATGAAATGTCACGTGCAAAATACAAATACACTGACCTGTATGCATCCAACAAAACCCTTGTTGACATGGTTCCCCTCACCAGGCAAACCACCAACATAAAGAGTCTGCAGCTTCAAGCCTGGCAGGTCGTTACCGATCTCCACTGACTTCTATCAACAGACACAGAAAATGAAAATGTCTCTTAGTTAAATCCGACTCTTTGCTTGCACCTTTAGATTCCTGTGCTAATTTGACCCATACCTTATACATGTCATAGTCCAGGGTCACAGTGGCCATGTATTTGATGTCCTTGCCATCTTTAATGCTTCTCAGTTCTACTAGCAAGTGATGCCACTCTCCATCGTTGACTCGGACTTGGGAAAAGCTCAGTGATGCCACCCGTTGCTGTCTCAGTAAGACTTCCATGCGGACTTGTTGCTCACTCACCTGGACATTAGAAAAGACGGAGAAATACGATGATAAAAAATCCAGAATAAATTAACTGGACCCTTCTTTTCGTGATTTTTTTTATATTAAAGGTCAAACTGCTGAAGCACATCTTTACTGGGTTTGAGGTTTAAAGAAAGCCTGTGTTGTGAATTAAAAGTTGTGGAAATATGAACTTGAAATTAAGTTGTTTGGAATATTTGGAACATTTAACATCACAGACAGCACCACAATCACGCTAAAATTAATCAGCCCACCCTCATGAGCCACATGTCAATGTTCATGACAGTTGTATTTAATTTTTCAGAGAACTGCCCGTGAAAAGTGCATTATTATGTGTTACAGTAGCATTGTAGAATGACCTCTGGTTCAGCCAGTCAGTGTCTTCTAATGGCAGTGAAACATAGCATGTTTTTGAGTTACAAACAGGCCTCCAGAAAAACTTTCTATTTACACCAATACCAAAGAATTCTTAAGACACATAAACCATATATAAAGACAATAGACCTTAAAAGTAATGCTCGTGTCAAGGATTAGCTTTATGATACTAATGACTGCACTTATGATGAACGTATCCACAGTGAATCTCACCATGAGGCTGACAGTGGAAGCAGGCCCAGCATTGACCTGCATCAGGGTGCCTGTGGGCTGCCTGGTGCGGAACATGAGGCCTATGTACCACGGAACAGCGATGGTAATGTCCGGCTCCGTCCAGGACACCACAGCCTGACCGTCGAAAAACTGAGGAGATGGCATCACTGGAGGGCGACAAGAAAAGATTTCAAAAGGTCAACTAGGGATACTGGATGCTAAACATAACAGAATACTGCAGGTAATGATCTAGAAGTCAGACTTCACAAAGATATGCTTCTCTTCCACATTACTCCATGATTGTCACGTTCAAGTATTCACACCTGCTGGATTTTATTTGAACAAGAACCTGGCGACAAAATATTATTACAATAAACATTCTGATAGCCATCACTTTAAATGTCAAAATTTACTAGTTTCTGTAAAAGTCGATTTTTGGTCCAGAATGAAATGTATGTCTTGTTTAATATGTCTTTTTTTTCTTAATTCTCACCTTTTTGCATCTACTACAATTTCATTTGTATTTTTTAAGCTTTTTGCATGTATTGTGTCATTTTCACCTTTGCCTTTTTGTTTGCATATTTTTAGTTTTTAACCTATAATACTACAAAAAATGTCTGGTCTCTTCAGCATTAAATAATAAGAAGAAAAAATGCACCTACTGTACAGTATTTCTACTGTATATTGTCACCTACGGCTTCTTTTGACTGATTCTGAAGTCTAAATATTCTAAATGGTCACTAAAGTGAATAGAAAATGAAGAAAATAATCAACAAAAAACTTAAATGTATTAAGACGGATAAAAATAAACAGACTAATCAACAAAATGGATAAAGAATAAAACTAAACACAAATGATGAACAAAACGGTTCAAAATAATCAACAAAATGAACAAAAGCAAATAAAATTTTCCGCCCTTCTAGAAGTCTAATTCAGCTGAAAACAACATCAACCTGCCAGACAAAATAAAAATGTACATCACAACAAAAATAACTATCACAATATAAAAATCTATTGTAATAACAATGGTCATTTTATCGCCCAGCTGTAACTTCATTCATATATTCCACCCACATATCTCCATCTTTTCAGTGTTTAATCAAAACAATTTATGGGAAAATATATCACTTTACAACAACTGTGCATGACAGAATCACATCATGTAATGTGTATTTCCACTTTTTTTTTACAGGATGTATAGTTGTGCTAAATGTTTTTCCTTGCAGACATATATCTGAAATAATTACTGCTTAATGCCCGAGGATTACCACAAACATCAGGGTTTCAGACACTGTGAAAATCCTGCACACATGACACATGCTCAATAAGCTCCAGTTCAAGACACACTGGTAGACGTCCACCATTCACACACGGCGAGGGTCCATCTTTCAGCGCAACATACAGTTTGCATCTCCGCGTGTATAATCTATGGCCTAAACCCTGTATGTTCTTGGGTCCCTGGGGCACATATTTGAGCCAAAGCATTCAGAAACACAGCTCACATACTCTGTAATTATCAGACAAAGCGCATATTTGTTCCTGGTGGAAAATACAGCGGTTTCACTCTAACTGCTTTGTTTAAGCTTAGTGCCCCATAGAGGTAGAAAAAGAGGAATCAGTAAGGCTTAAGTCCAGACAAATAAACACGAGAGAGTGACTCATCAGAAGGTTTAACTGCACAAAAGGCAAAAATAATCACTTCATATTGACTATAAACACACTGATTCCAACAGTTGCTCTAATACCAGTTTAAATATATTACTACAGTACTACTAAATAAATGCTAAAATAAAATACATACTTCTGAGTGTACATCATATTCACTTACATTTGGTGACAAAGTGCAGTGAGTATTAGTTATTTTCAAACTGACTTTGTTTTGACTGTGTTTGCTTCACAGTAAAAAGTAACGACAGCTATGCAACTTATGAACAAAAAATAACATAACAACGAAATGAACGAATAGTGAGGTCACAATATGCGTAAGTGACAGAAATAAGAAACAAAATGAGCAAAAATGGGAAAAAAACAGGTAACCTAACAAAAATTAAGAAAATAACCCCAAAAAAATCAAACATAATCAACAAAATAGTCTGACATAAACCAACAAGATAAGGGTAAAAAACAATACAGAAGAATGTAAACAACAACATGAGCAAAAATGAATAACATAACCAAGTAAGTTAACAAGAAAACTATAACGAACCAAATAAGCAACAAATATTGCAATAAGTAAATCTTGGGTATAACATCAAGTATGTTTTCTACAGTAAACAGTGTTTAACATCATGTATTTTTTACATTTGTCTGATGATGAATTTCTACTTTACATTGTTACCTGTAGATAAATAACCTGTTTATGCACAATACATTAGACCATAATAAATTCTGCACTGTGAAGTTACTCCTGAGTCATTATACAGTAACAGTACTTTTACTTGAATGCCACTGTGTATCCCTGCTCTCTGGTTTAAGGCGTTGTATTGTATCTTGTCTTTAGGATGCTCGCTGCCATCGGAATCTGATCTAACACAAAGACAACACATCTTTCATGTCTGTCCAGTCTGAGTGTGTTTGGCTGCCTTTAAAACATGACAACAAATCTCCTGTTACTCATGTTGCAGTTAGGTGTCTAAGCCCCAAACCAAACGTGTCAACAAGAAGCACAGCAGCCAAAACCTCTTCCAGGGCCCGCTGTGATCCAGGACCAGTTCAGATACTGGATCTGGGGCCTGGCACTGGCGGGGCGGCTACCTCATAGACGAAAGGGCAAGGAGAAGGTTTTACACCTTTACACATTGTTTGGAAACTTGCCCTGGAGGAAGAAATCAATGTTCTCTTCTTACCAGAGAGGAACCTGAGATTTCTTTTCACGTTGAGTGTAAATAACTGAACTGATGAAAAGTGGGAGTAGAAAACCTCACATATTTAATACCAGTCAGGCTAAGACTGCTAATTGCAGTATGTATAGGAGGCACGCAGATGTTGGGGTTTGATAAGTGAGTCAGTGTTTGGTCTTTGTCCTAAAACTTGAATCCTGAGGCCATGCTCTGTACATGTAAACGTACTGAGCAACAGCTTCACTTCACTGTGACTTTCCATTATGACCCTGCATGAGTCAGACTGAACCAGGGGAGGTGTTCCTTATCCCACATGATATCCACACATAGTTTCCTGAAAGTTACCAAGGCACACTGACACTTTACTGTAAACATACACATATATATACAAGGTAGCAGGTGGATAACTACAGCATTGTGACTTGCAAACACAGGAAGAATGAATATGACTCTTCTTTGATATACAAGGCAATTTCATCCTTAGGAATACAGATAATGAAGTTGTTTAACACACACTACCAGTTAACTGTTTGCACAGAGTGTCTCCTTCAGTGTATTTTTCGTTATTCTTTATTTTTAACATTATACATTAATGTTGACCACATCCAAACTGTGAAAGGACATGTATGGAATAAAGTGTCTTAACGTACTTTAGACCATCAGTTGTGGATGGGTACAGAGTCAATAGCCATATTAGTGCTGCTACAACTGATGTACAAATATATGTTATATATTGTATGATGTTAAAAATAAGCAATGAAGGAGAATATGTATCCAAACTTTTGTATTACACTTCCTACACTTTTTCTTTCAACTGTCTCATGCATGCATTTTACCTTGTTCACAGTTCTTGCCTCCGTAGCCGGTTGGACAGTCACAGCTGTAGGTGTTCCACTTGCTGCTGCACAGTCCTCCGTTCTGACACACATCAGCTGCGCAGAAGTTTTTCTTTGCAGGACAACCTAGACATTAAAAACAAAAGGAAATGCATCTATAGCATTTCTGACGTTTGATTCTTTTATTTGCGAGAGAAACTGAAAGTAGTTGTCTTTGCATTTAATGCAAAAACAAATTTGAAACAAAGATTAAAAAACTGCAAAAAAAAGAAAATGCACATTGTTGTCAGTGTTACATATAAGTCTAATAAGCAGAGTAGAGGAAGAGCATCCTGTTGTTGAGGTTTTTAGATTTGATCAGAATATCAGAGAAGATGCTGCAAATTTTTTCCCTTATGCCCATTTACTCTTGGGGTAAATGTCAAAAAACTCATCGGGCAAGCAAAAAAAAAAAAACATACTCTAAAGCAAAATCTCAAAATACACATTATATACATGTTTGAAAACACACCTGATCTGTCTGGATTTCCAAGTTTTAAACAAATACATATTCAGTAAATCTACCTAAAACACATTTTTGAGTGGAATTTTACATTTTTCTATTCTACTAAGTTGATTCATAAGTGTGTTTACTTAAAAAGAGCCAAATAAAGTTACTAAATACCATGAAAAATAAAACTGCAGTTTCATTGTGTGTAAAGCTCTGTGATCATTGTCACATGTTAACCTGCTGCGGTGCCGTTGTTAGCGATGTAACTGTCCATGTCGATGGCTCTGCTGTCGATGGTGAGGTTTCTCATGCACCCCACGAAGTCTCTGTTCCTGACTGGGAAGTCTTCAGGCAGGTTGGGAACCCCACCAAGCAACAGTGGCCCTGTTAAGTCCAAAGACCTGCAGAAGAGGCAAAAAGAAAAGAAATCAGGACAGTATTCAAAAAGCAGGTGGTACAGTGGTTCAGTGGTTGGAACCAGTGCTTGAAGGTCTTGGGTTTGATGGGGTTTGGACACTCCCCAGAGTCTGTGTGGATTCTCTCCATGTACTCAGACTCCCACAGTCAAAAGACACTGATCTATAAATGCTAATCGTGTTACTCTAAGTTTCCTCTAGGTATGAATGTGTGTGTGAAAGGTTATTTCTCAGTAAATGTTAGCCCTGCAGTAAAGTGGTGACTCATGCAGGGTGTACCCCGCCTTTGCCCTGAGCCTGTTGAGATAGAATGAGTTATAGTAAATAATTAAATGAGTATTCAGTGACTAGTCAATATACAGAAAGCCATTTTACTTATTTGAATATGTAATAGTGAAACTTTGAGACAAAACTATTTTTTTTTAGGAACAAACACTTTAAATGTACTCTGTAACTGCCTAATTAGGGACCAGGACTTTAAGAAAAGAAATGTGGGTTCTGTGGGCCCTTCTGTACTTAACGTAGAAAGGGGCAACTGAGGTAACACGTCAGCCTGGAGCAGGGCTGACATTTCTGAAACAGAGTTGTTGTGTCCAAGCTGTCACAAGGCTCGACTATGACCAAGTCAGTCTGCACGTTGTAGGTTACTTAGGAAGCCGCTTACGCCTTGAGCCCAGAAACGTTCGACATCAAACGCAAAACGGATTTGAGAGACTTAATGTGATGCAATACTACAAAAAAACTGAATGTATGAACTGTGTATTTGGGAGAAAAACTAGTGGAAAAATTCATTGTGGGATGTGCACTCAGAATCCAACCTGGTAGATGGAAATGATCTGAGTTTAGATTGAGAAGTTCACTTTTTAGATACACAATGTTAAACCACTACAAAAGGATGACTTTCTGCATTCTGCAACTTGACACACGTCTCAATTCATGCAACTTCACCATGCATTTGTCTGCATCTTGGTTTACCAGGGGACACAGTTAATCCATCTATTCAGCGCTTTTCTACATCCACTTATCCGATGGATCCCAGTGGACATTGAGGACGAGACACACTGGTCAGATCGTTAACCTATCACAGGTATCAAGACACTACATACACAAGTTAGTATAGGAAGTAACACCTTGCAAGGAACTCAAAAAGGTACACTGAATGAATAGACCTCTATGAAAGTGTTCATGAACTTTTACTTTTTAATCCTTCAAAGAAACCTTCCTATTCTTGAAGTGTGTTCCACTGAAACTTGAACACACATGAAAACATTTCTGAAGATTAACTTTGAAGTTGTCACCTCTATTTTAGTCTTCATGAATATAATTGTTTATTCTATGCATATATGTTACAAATACAGAAATGGATACACCTTGAAAGTATCTTGTACATCCCTTGGAGCGTCTCTGACCTGTGCAACAAGTTCTTAGAAGAATGTAACCTCATTAACTTTCTTTGAAGCTCTCTCACTCTCCGTCCCCACCCTCTGCATACTAAATGTGTCTCGGCACGCTGGCTTTCCACAAGACTCATTAGAAAACCTCCCATGGTATAAAAATAAAGATTAATTAGTCTGTGGTAAACATGCACTAAGACGGTTTGAGCTGTGTTGAAATGAGATTTAGGTTGTGTGACAGCAGAAATGCTGTGAGGATGAACAGAGAGATTATGGGAAAAAAATAAAAAAGGAGGAGAGGATGGAAGAAGCAGAGTTGTGTAACAGGTTGAAATGGAGGCAGTCTGATGTACATAGGGCCCCAAGGTATGACATATTTACCCTGCACCCTAAATGTAGCAGGGTTGTGTAATCCCCTCTGTCCGTTTGTGTGAGCCTTCAGTAAAACTCATGAATCACTCAATCGTCATGAAACCTGGCATGCTGTCTAAGTGCATATCAGGGATGTTTCATAAGGTTCCGTTGCATTCTTTAACTATGAATTGACCTGAGAAATCCATGTTCTCACAGTAAAGTCATCTTATTACTGTCTCTTGCTCTGGGACCACATGCCAGTGAATGGCAGAGCTGTGGCTTTTCCAGTTAAAGGTTAGATTTTGCAATCAATTACAGATAATTGTATTCATACTCAGGTTTTTTTCCCTATCTGGGGTAAAAGAGAAAAAAAAACAATTAAAAAAATCCCCCCCAGCTTATTACAGAGATGTCAAGGACCACTGCTCACAAATTTACTTCATGCAACAGTTTTGACTGGACTTACAGTGGACACACTGAGGCACGATTCAGTGAAGCATGCGGCATATATACCGTACTGTGCAAAAGTCTTAGGCTACCTTGGGTTTGTTGTTTCAAACAATCACAATATAACCAGTGTACACAGAAAATATATGATCAAACATTTGAGCTTCTCTACAATCAAGTGTCAAGTATTAAGTGTTACTTCTGTTTGGATGTTTTATTTAAACTGTTTGAGATTTAGTAACTTAAACCATTTTTTTCTGTCAACACATGTCAAATGGTTCTTAATGTTTGGGTGAGGAGTGGGCATCATATTGTATATGTATTTCTGCCTGGATTCATGTGTTTGGACTGTGCATTTACTTGTGTTTATAATGTATCTGTATGGTCATTATATACTCGATAAGATGAAACCGCAGACCTGAGGTGGCCGATGTCTGTGGCCCAGGTCAATAAACCTTTGTGCATCCATGGAAATGTGAGGTGGATGCAGAGGCGTCATCCTCTCACCATTAGCACAGGATAACGATGCATGGAGGTACAATGTATGGTGAACAAACAGAAAAGAGGACAGGATGAGTCAAAGAGCATACTTCTTCTGTCCGGTCTGGGTTCCCTGTGCAGCGCAGGAGTAGTTGCCGATCTTGTTTCCGAAGCGGATCGCCATGGAGATGTCGCAGTCGTCCACAGCAACCACTGCCACCTTCTCCCCAGATGGCCCATGAGGGATACCCAGGCGCCCGATGTTAGGCTGGAAAAGAAGACGAAATACAAGATTTAGTAACAGACCGTAGTGATTTTCATCTTGTTGCATGTTTTGTGATGCATATTTTACTTAATTTTAGTCTTTTTTGCACCACTTTAGTTTTTGTGTTGTTTTCATCTTCAATGAATAAATGTGCATTTTTTTATGTGTCTTACATTACTTTCATCTTGTTGCATCTTTTAAAATATTTCTGTGCACTACACATTTTATTATCTTTCTTTATTTTTGTCTTATGTATTTCTGTTTTTGGCTTTTTACAATGTGTTTGACTCCACCTTTCACACTGTTCTGATTTTGTTCCATCTTTAACTTTTTTGGCTTTTTGCATCCTTTGCCGTTTGTGTACATCTTTTTATTTGCCCTTTTTGCACTTTTTAATCTTGCCTTATGTATCCATTTCTGTTTTTTTAAATCATCTTTAAAAATTCAAATTTTTGTCTTTTTTTTGCCTTTCCCTCAGGAACAAAGTTCAGATGTTAAACTTGAAACAAATGATGATGTGTCATGATATTTTCAGTCTTTACAGAACATTTTACCCCCCAGCTCCATGTTAAGTTCCATCAGCTGACTGAACGTGTGCTTTCTTTTCATCCACTCTGAGAAACACCGTCAAGACAGCAGCTTTGATTCTCATTCAGCATGTGTTCGATTTACACAAACACCTTCTGGCTGACTTCATTCGACTCGAAACAGCGACACACTGGCCTCTGTGGGCTTAAAACGACAAAAAGACCCTTGTGCCTCCGCTCACACCTAATGATTAAAAAGTAGACTAATTCCTCCATTAAGGCTTTTGGCTGACAAATGTGGATCAGCTTAGAAAATCAGGCAAATCGCTTTAGTTTTTCTAATAGTCTACCTGTGACCGAAGTCCAGTGGAGTGTTTCATTAATAATAATGGAAAAGAAGCAGGAAGGGTTTAATTACGAAACGCCATTTTAAAACTGTGAATGAATGAAATAGCAGAGGATGGAATCAAATAAGTTAAAAGGCACTATTTGTCACCAGAGCAGCACTGAATAGTTGAATAATTGATTAGTTGTTTATGAAATTAATTCAGGTTCAGATAATCCTACTAGAGGCGATTTGTCTGAACAGCTCATGCACATGCAAATGAATGCAAACAGTTACAAATACAAACGTGGGTCACAGTAATAAAAATAACTAAAATGATAATAAAATCCCATAATCTATAAATAGAAGTTGTTATAATAATTATTCCATAAAAACAGTAAAAAGACAAAAAAACAATACAAACATCTACATCTGATATAAACGACTCCAAATAGCTAGTTTTACATTTTGATCTATTTTTAATCTATCTTGACAATTCTTAATTGGTTTGAGTAGTTTTGGTTGCAAAAAAGTGCTTCATCTGGAAAAAAATCAAAATAATCTGTTTTGTGACATTTTGTGGTTTCTTTCCTCCTCTATGAAATAATTATCCTCCTTTGAGAACATCATCTTGACCTTTAGAAACATTTTTTCCATTATTTTCTGATGTTTTTCACACCAATAATAACTCAATCAAAGATTAAGTGTAATTGACAGTGAAAACAATCATTAATTGCAGCTTTGTCACTAGATATAATAAAATGGTTACATTCGACATTTTTGTGACTCTGAGCAGCTTACATTAATTAAAAATGATTAAATGAATCCAGTTTACATTTTTAATGTTTTCCTCATTTAATATGAAAGGAAACACAAGGTATAAAAATGTGAATTTAACTTATTCTATGCAACAAAAATCAATAAAAGAATGAACAAAAGTAACTGGACAATTATTTTAAAAAATCCATAAATTTACCACAGAATGAGCAAAGAAAGCAAACAAAAAATGACAAAATAAACTGAATTTTGTTCTGTTTGACAACAGGAGAATATTCAACAAAATTTGAAAAAAGAAAAAATTAACAAAATGAAAAAAACTGACCAAAAATAATCTACACATTAGCCTAAAAGGGAAAATATCCGACAAAATGGGCAAAACTGAGCAAAATTAACAAAATGAAGGAAAACTGCCAAAAAAAAATCCAAAAAAAATTACCAAAAAAATCTAAAAATTGACCAAATATTTTAAAAAACCCAAATAAACAATAACAAATGATAAAAGCAAAAATATGAACAAAAATATGAAAAATGATCAAAAATTGAAAATATCCCACAAGATGAACAAATCCATAATTTCCAACTATCGTGTTAATGTACATAGAAATAAAATGACTCTATATGTGTGAATCTACATGTAACTTGTTTTTTATTTACCTTCTTAAAGGTGAAAGATAGCAAGATGTATAAAAATGTGGATTTCATTTATTTTGTTCATTTGATTTAAAACTCTGCAACAACAACAAAATAATCAACCAAATTATCAAAAATTAAAAAACAATGAAAAACTGAAGAAAAAGTACCACAAAATGAACAAATCCACAATTTCCCCCTGTTACGTTAAGGTACATAGAAAAAAAACTCACTGAAATAAAACAGGGCTATATGTGATATTTTTGCAATGTTTTACATCAGATCAAAATGACTGCATGTCTTTTCTCTCTCTCCTCGGAGAAGGACAAATCTCATGACCACAACAACACATGACAACGGGACAGCAGATCCCAGTTCAGTGTTTACACAAGGCATCTAGCCACTGTGTGACACTGACACTGTGTGAGGGGCTGCGTGTCTCTACAGCACAGTATTTGAAACTCTAGGACAAAAAAGGGCAATTTTACTTGAACAAATGATTTATAGCGTGCCATTCCAGGAAGCTGGACACAGAACTGAAAACACAGACACTAAAATGAGGAGACAATGAGTGTGTGTTTGCCTCGTCCATAAATAGGATTAGAGTAATGAGATACTGGTGGGGCAGAAACATGGCAAACAAAGGAAGCTGGAAATAAAGGGTGAAAATAGAAAACCAGGAATTCTGGGTAAAAAATATCAAGCTGGACTGACCAGAAAGGAAAAGACAAAAGAAAAGTTAAAAAATCGAGCAGTAGAGCGGTGTATTTTAACATTTAGCATATTTAATTTTGTAGTTTAACACTGTCCGTCCATTCAGCACGGCCTGTTTCCACTGCTCCCACTAGAACAGGTTCACACTTTCCGCAAAGACAAAAAAAAGGGGGGGGGGGGTGACTAAACACCATTACAGCTCGCCCGAAACAGCATGACAGCTCTGACGTCACTGCTCTGTTTCTCTCATTTTCAGTCTCATTCTGACTGTCTTTTGTCATCATTGTTCTCCTTAACAATGCCGATACCAGCCTGGAGAAACAGTAACTGAGCAGCAAAGCATCACACTGCAAGGTCTTACATCTCTTTTGATACGAAACATTAGGATATTTTAGATTGACTTGGATTTCATCTATAACCCTGCTTCCAAAAAAAAAGTTGGGTCACTGTGTAAAATGTAAATAGAATTTATTATAGACTCATTGACCATGTATTGATTTTTGTTCAGTTACTTTTATATTGTTCAATGTTTAGTGTCTGTGTTTTCAGTTCTGTGTCCATTTTCATGCATATTTTGTTTTTTGTCCAGTGTTTGTTGTTTATTTTGGTAATTTTTATTACCTTAATTATTTTGATCATTTTTGCTGATAATGTTGCTTATTTTGTATATTTTTTTGTTCAATTTCTTAATTATTTAGTGAATTTACTTGATTAATTTATTCATTTTTGCTTACATTGGTCATTTGTGCATGTACCCTAATTTTATAATTTAGTTCACTATTTTCTTTACTTGACAAATTCAATTATTTTGTTACTTTTCTGGTCTTTTTTTCTTGTTTCTGTGATCATTTTTGCTAATTTTGTTGCTTAGCTTATTCATTTTGATATTTTACTTGACCATTTACCCTAGGTCATTTTGTAAATTTACAGAATGTCCAACCTGAGCTGTCCCTCTGGTGTGCTCGTTCCTAATCCTGTCCATCCTCATCACTCCCAGAGTATTTGAGCATCTTCAGCTCTGCCTCTTGTCTTTTCATCAGTGCCATTGTCTATAAACCATACAACATACATGGTCTCACCTTCCCTTTTACTCTAGCTGCTACTCTTTTGTCACCCATCACCTGACACATTTCTCCAACCACTGCACCCTGCCTGTACTTGCGTCTTTGCCTCTTTTCCACACTCTCCATTGCTCTTCACAGTAAGTACTTAAACTCATGTACCTTCTCCATCTCTGCTCCTTGTAACCTCACTGCTGCATTGGCCTCCCTTTCATTCACATACAGGTAGTCTGTCTTACCATAAATAGTTATTTTCATTTACGACAAGGACTAATAGCATCCAATGAACTCCATATTAACACTTAACCATAAGCATACTATTATAGGACCAGTACCGGTACATTAAAAATACATATGCTAACAAGCAACTAATTGACAGCTAATTTGTGTTTCCTAATCTAAAGTGAAGTCTTTTTATGTATCTTTTTCTCTAAGTGTGAAAGTTGATACAAGGTACATAAAATGAGGATTTAATTTATTTTGAAAGTTTGATTTAAAAATCAGCAAAACAACCCACACTCATGCTGAAGAACACAAAAAATAAGGGAATAAAAGTGGAATAATGAATCAAAAGTAAAAACTAAATAATCAAGAAAGCAATCAAAAATGACCAAAAATAATGCTAAAACTGACCAAAAACTTAAAATTGGGTAAAAATGAGCTAAAATTAAGGGGAAAAAAATCAAGAAAAAAACCCCCAAATACTTACAATACTGTACAAAATGAGCAAAAATGAAGAAAATAACCAAGAAAATAAACAAAAAATTACCAAAATTTCAATTAAATTGTTTATTTCTCTCCTTGCAACTTTATTTCTTTGTGTTGGCTGTTTACACTGTACCACCAAAACAAATTTCTGCTTGGCAACAAAACGGATTCTGATTCTGACACAAAATAGGCAAAAATGAAGAAAACAATCAACCAAATCGGCAAAAGTTATCAAAATCGAACCACGAACAAAAAAATGAACAAAATATCCAAGAAGAGGAACAAAAATTGATCAAAATAATTGACAACATGATCAAAAATAACCACCACTAATCCAGCGATTTTCACAAATAGTAGAAAAATGACCAATAACTGAATAAAATATTCCACAAAATAAACAGATCTACCTGTTCTAACAGATAAAAGCAAGCTCACAGTAAAAAAACAAAGCATTAGGTGCAGCATTAAAGCTCAGAAATGTGGATATTTGATTAAATGTCTGTGGTAACTAATGATTAAATGTCTGTGGTAACTAAGACCTGACAAACTCAAATGTAAAATTCCATGATGACGTTTAAGGCCTTATTTTTGCATAGCTGACTGACTGTAGACCCCTGTGTACGTATCTGTGTGAGCTCAACTCATCATGTCAGTGCAACATACAGCACGTCAGTCACACACGTAGGAAGCCACACCCCCTTACAATGATGACCGGCCAATCGGTGCTCTTCATCTACAGGCGTTTACACGTCTTAATCCCATCAACCTGCTTATAAGATCACCATAAGAATCACAGGCATCTATTTTGAACACGGCCCATGACTGATCCAGAGAACTCACACTGATTGGTAAAATTTATGACTCAAAGCCCTTAAACCTAAATCTACACGTGTCATGATTAAATGGTTGATGTCATGTGAATACTGCTGGAACCTGACATGACAGGAGAGACACTCTGTGTCATATGTGTAGATTTCACTGGGCATGTGTGGATTCGTCCTCCACAATATTAGTACACAATATTGCCCCTGTCTAATAACATTGAATTTAATTTAATTTAAATGATATGTAACTTTAACAAATCCTGTTTTACATTAAAAAAAATAACAGTTTGGTTCACTGTCGGGTTCATTTTAGTTCATTATACTGTGAATTTCTTTTATCATTTTGTTGACTCTTGTTCATTTATTTGAATATTTTTGTTTATTTTTATCAATTAGTTTGTTCACTTTTCCCTCCATTTGTTCATTTAGTGCTCATTTTAATTTAATATTTTGAACGATACTGTTAAGTCTTCACTTTCACTCTTATTTATTTAGTGTATGCTTATCTTTTTCTGTATTTAAAACATTTCTAACACAAATGGATAAAGAGCAGACAGGGATTGTTGGGGTAAAATGAGTTAAATCACTTAATAACAACATATTTACTTATACATCGTATTATCTGACATAAAATGTGGATTCACATATTCTACAGTAAAAAAAATTGTAGATATTTTGTCATTGTACAATGACTTTTTGAATTAATAATTAATGAATTTTGCTGAATTTGTTGCTTATTTTGCCCATTATATTAATTTAGCTGTTTATCATGTTAAATATCTTCATTATTATGGTAATTTTTTAAAATTTTTTTCATGAAGCTGATACAGTTTTGCTAATTTTGTTGCTTGTTTTGCTCAGTTCGTTGTTTATTTTGTTCATTTTTTTAGTTTTGGACATTTTTTTCATTTTCTTCATGATTTTGATTAATTTTTGGTCACTGGTTATTTTGTTCATTTTGTTGCCTATTTTAATTCATTTTATTAATTATTTGGTCATTTTTTTTGCAATTTTCTGCATCAAGCTCATCTATTTTTGCTCCCTTTGTTGCTTATTTTGTTCATTGCCTTGTATATTTTGTTAATTTTGCTCATTATTTTGGTCATTTTTGTACATTTCTTGGTGACATTGATTTGTTTTCGCCCATTTCGTTGCTTATTTTGTAAATTTTCCTTTCCTAATTTTCTTGAGTCTTTTGTCACATTTTTGATCCAGAGATACCAGATCAATTAAATGCTGCCAAAATGTGCAGGATCATTTTTTGACTGTCCTTTCTGACCGAAGCAGATGCCACTGCAAACTTTGGTTTAGTTGCACTGAAGTGTGCAGCCTCGTGCTGCAGAACAATGAACTCCTCAACATAAACATCTAACATGATCAGCAGAAGCTCAACAGTGGCGAAAAAGGGAAAAGAAAACTACAAGGAGCAAAACCAACAGAACAAAGACAGCAACAAGTTTTCCCTCTGGCTGAATTCCCAGCAAAGAAGTGGACGTAAGAGTGAAAATGCTGCAGTTTTATTGGATTATACTGTATGTGCCACGAGTACATCACTTAAGCACAAATTCCTCCAGCATCTGATTAAGAAGCAACAAGCTCTGCTTCATGTGCTGCTTTTTAGAAAACCAGCAAGAAAAATCAAACTACAGTAGGAGGCGGCGGTGGTGTCAAAACTGTGACTCTATTAAAGATTTGGAAAGACTACAAAAGAGAGACTCACTCAGCAGATTCTGATCCTATCGTATATTTTGGTTGCACACAGGCGAAGATGATGAGATGAGATAAGCGAGAAGACAGACAGGAAGTCAAACGGAAATGAAGGAGTGACAGATACAGATATCACACACAATGGACCCACATATGAGAATTAAAGGGTGCAGCTGCTACAAATAATAATACACGCATGTGGACGTTCATTCATAAACTATCGCCTGGTTAAACACACAACACATAGCCATTGAAACACTGGTGGGAGATTTTTAGTCGGGCGTCTCTGGATCCACAAAATGAACCAAATAATGAACAAAGCTATAACTATTATAAGGCCGGTTTTTAATCAGATCCAAACGTTACATAACATCTAAATTCACTATAAACTGAACTCTAAAAGACCTAAACAAACCACAGCACAGCCAAAAAGTATGCAAGCTTACGTTACTTTTTCTAAAATCATTGGCAAGTTCATTCTTTTTTTGACCATGCACATATCATATTGTTTCTTTAACTAATCAACTTTATGATGCTAACAGCTACTAGAATATGTTTGAAAAGCAAAATGAATATGGGAGAGTCAGGGATTAGGGTGTTGAAGGGTTTAACTGTGTTATTGTGAGGGACAACTGAAATCTGCACCTAAACACACTATATAATAATGTTCTAAGGCTGCACAGAATGTCAGCACAATGCTACAAAAAACACAAAAGGATAAAAAAGTCCATTTGCATAGATGTGGGCAGAGGTGGGCAGAAATCAAGTACATCTGAATGTACAGTAGCTGTTTTGCAGAATACTTTGTACTATGTTACATGTGGCCACAGCTCAACAAGGAGCAGTAAAAAAGGTTGAAATAGAAAAAACTAAATTAAAAATGAATCAAATAACCAAGTAAATCAACAACATGAATAAACTAAGCAACAAAATGTACAAAAAATTAACAAAATGAGCAAAAAAGTCAACAAAATAATCAAGAAACTCAAAAACTGAACAAAACACTCAATAATAATATTAACATAATTAACATAAAAGAACAAAAAAGCATGATGAAGAATTTAGAAAAATTAACAATATAATCTATATACAGTAAAAGTGTATATGTATATTTGATACTTGGTATTTTATATTTTATATCTTGTGAAATATATTTGTATATTTTTTGTTTGTGTGTTTGTTTTGACATGTATTTGTGTTTGCTGCCTTTAATCTCAACGAGTCTTTCCTGGTAAAATAAAGACTAATTTTTAAAATTTTTTTTACCAAAGCATGAACAAAAAAAGAAACAAAATTGAACAAAAATCAAAATAAGCAACAAGATGAGTGAACAGGAAGACAATAAGCAATAACAATGGTAGAACAAAAGAAATGTTGAAAAAAAGAAGGAAATAGGCAACAAAACTGAACAAAACCAACAGAAGAAGCAACAAAATTCAAGGAGATAAACAAAAATGACCAAAAATAGCTGTCTGGATACAGTGTATGAGGCTGTATTAAATTGCACCTTATGAAGTTACTCACTTTTTTGTGAGACACACTTTTACTTAAGAACTTTTGAGTACTTCTGCTTCTACTTGATTCACTAGAATTATAAAGCCTCAGTACTTATACTCGAGTACTGTTTCTGTTCAGTCCGTTACAGGCTGCAGGTTAATATGTACGAGGTTAAAACACGGCTGCACTGAATCTGTGTCAGTGACTTGTAACTGTATAACGCTGCAGACGCCACACGACCCCTTGTTCTAACGCACGCTTGTCCCTGACTCCGAGGGGCCCCGTGAGAGTCTCTTATTTACCCTGGGCCCGACTCTGAGCGGCTGAAGATTCCCGCTCTCTAAGGTGTCGTCTCCAGGGGCGATAGGCTTGCTGCTGCCATGGCAACGCACTTGATCCCCACAGCTCGCCACAAAGACAAGGAGGCTGGAGGGCACGAGTGGATGGACGGACAGAATGGACGCACACATGCAAAAATCAATACCGATTCTACAGAAACACCTTGAACACCCACAGTGGGTGTAGATTTCAGGTTTGGGTTTTTAAAAAAATTTAGATAATACAGTTGAGGTCAAAATTATTAGCTCCCCTAATGTTGTTCTTTTTTGCCAATTTTCTACATTATTTTGCTTATTTTGTTGATTATTTTGTTTAGTTTTTGATTATTTTGTTAATTCTCTGCATTATTTTGTTAGTATTTTATTACATTGTTCATTTTTTGCTAGTTTTCATTTGTCATTTGGTTCATATTAAATATGATCATTTTTGTTCATTTTCTTGATTATCTTATTTTTGTTCAATTTTGTCAATATTTTAGTTCATATTGTGAATTATCTTACTCAGATTTGTTCATTTCATGGGTTATTTTGTCAATTTTCTGTTTCCTTTCATTAACTTGTGCAGAAAACCTACTTCACCAGGACACACAAACTGAAGTGCCTGACCAAAAATGTCCCCGAGTGTTCAAACCACCGCTGCCACAAACCCACAAGCAGACATACCTGAGACAGATGAGGACCCACCCAGGAACACACAACCTATCTTTCCCACCGGCATACTGACACCTCCATAACCATCACGCTGCCTGTCAGAGCCGACATGGTGAGTCAATGGCCCCACGGCAAGGATAAAAAGCTTTGCTGCATAGATTGAGTTACAGGCACAACTCGCAGCTCAGTCAAAACTGTCAAAAAGAGCAACTAATGACCGGGTGTAAAACATGTTTGTGTGTGAAGGATGGAGGGAATACTTGGTGGTGATTATGTGTTTGTGTTTGGGAGCATAGGAAGGATTTCTACAGATTATGTTTACGTGACCCTCACGAGGATTAAGGGGTAGAAAATGTATGCATGTATGTTTAAGTGTGTGTG
>JAQQAE010003822.1:0-19615 GCA_029823295.1 Pseudamia nigra | reverse complement strand
AATCATCAATATTAAAACAATAAAAGGCTTGAACTACTTCAGTTGTGTGTAATGAATCTAAAATATATGAAAGTCTACTGTTTATCAGTACATTACAGAAAATAATGAACTTTATCACACTATGCTAATTTTTTGAGAAGGACCTGTATATTGATGATTTTCTGCAGCTTCACACTGTGGTCTGGGTCCATTTAAGGACAGCATACATTCTGTGATTCCTTACCCAATTCAAACCTGATTTGCAGCCATGCGCACACCTGACATTCGCAGACGTTTATGGCCAGAAATTGTGCCTCACACCCGTGCTGTTGTAGGACCAACCCAAATGGTCAGAGCATCAAACATGCCTTGGATGGGTTTCAGATATGTTTGATTTCCTTCCAATCACTTTGCATTTCCTCCAGATTTTTTTTCTCATTGAGCTTCTGCAGTAAAGAGAGCAGTAAACGTATAGAAATATTACACACTGGAGGCAATAAATTGGACTTGTCTAGAAGTTTAACCATTTCCATGCGGATGGACAAGCACGGGCATATTAATGTAGTAGTATATGAACCCCGTGGGTGCGCGCCTGTTTACGTGTGTGACAGAGAGAGAGCAGATGCACCAGGTGTTGCTCCAAAGGGAAGAGAGAAAAGACAAAAAGAAAGAGAAACCCACAGAGGTGGAAAAAAGACAATATATCTGTCCAGTATTGGCTGATAAAGAAGGGGTTGGTTGTCAGATCTCACTCACACAGTGTACTTTGGCACAATTGCGTACGGACATCGGAATGCACAGTGTACACTGGATATGCATGACTTTGCAGCTGAAACAATCGCAGTGTACATTATACATTATTGTTCACACCTTCCTAAAATCACAGTGTACACCAGCCTTTACACCACAGATCTATTTTGAGATTTTAAATATCCCCTGGAAAAACAATCCAGGAAAAACAACAATAAAACATTAAGGAGAAATGAAGCAATTAACATGTAAGGCAAAACAAACAGTAAAAATAGTATTAAGATAAAATAAAATTAAACATTTAAATTGCCCTATGGATACGATTTAAGCAAGCCTTTTCTGCATGTAATTCTAGAATGCAGATGCACAATAAATTAACTTGAATTTTCCACAGCTACAACATTATACAAAATATTTTTCATATGTGCAACCAGATAATGGCAATGATGCAATGTAAGGCAGGAGTGATGAAAACTCGCCATCTATCACATCTCACGCAGAGCCAGGGAGACACAAACGCAAAACAGTGATGAGTGCTGTAATTCTCAGCTGTAAAATAATGTAGTGATGGTGCTGGTCTCTAACAGCCGTAATAACCATTCATCTACAATACGCAGGAAAGCATGTTTTATTCTCATAAAAAATAATTATTGTACTCTCTGGGTGACTGTGGGTAACATGCCTTTACTTTCTTCTACTTAATGGCGGTTTTTATTTTGCATTGAAAGTAGAGATTTTCTCTTTTTTTTTATGGTGATTTAGATAAATCAGCTGGATTCAATTAATTTTGCATCACTATAGATCATGGTTGCTGCTCTTAAACCTTAGCCATCATTCTTTGCATACTTCAGCACTTTGTATGGGTGTGATAATGATACAAATAAAACAGGTGGTCATCTAGTGGCTGGATTTGGTCATAACCTGTTACATCTGTGAAATTCAGTGACACTGCAAAAACAGACTATACAACAAAATCTGAATTAAATTCTGTATGAGTTTGTATAAAATCCTGTGTGATATAGATTTTCCTGTTTGCCTAAACTTCAGCTTTAACCGCCTGGACCTGCCTCCGTACGAGTCCTTTGAGGAACTGAGGGAGAAACTTCACATCGCCATTGAGAATGCACAAGGTTTTGACGGGGTGGATTAACATGAAATGATTCGAATCAGCCTTTACCATGACTAGTGTGATGCAGTGAAGACACGGGTCTTCTATCCTGCCACTGTGTGAGTGATGAAGGAGTGTCACACAGAGCCATTCTGGTCCTCTTTGGGCACACATGGAAAACGGACATTAAGTCTGGAGTGACAGGTATTTAAACACTCCACGTTTACAAATTCAGGTTTCCTTAAGCCTTGTCATTTAATTTTTTTTTTTAAACTTTCAGTCGCAAAAATATGTATTAACTCTGTTTTGCTAAAATGCTGAAATATTTATTGATCCTGTGAAATGAGGACACTACAGACATTAATGTGAATACATAGTACACATATCTACACATATGACAAACCTCTCTCTTTAATAGAATATCTGTGTTTTATTTGGGCTCAATTGTCTTTGGGAAACTTGAAGCTCAGTTTCTTATTTCAGCTAATCATGAGACTTTTCACATAATTCAATAGAAATGAGCAGAAGAAAAATCAGCTCTTAAGGAAATTCATTAACCTTTTGCTACCTTGGTAAGGTAAGGAGGTGGGTGATCAAGACTGTGTGATGATCATGTCCTTTTGAACTGACAATTATATAAAAGTGATTTTAAACAGCTTCAGCAGATGAATTCAGTTTATGTAGTGTTCGTTATTTAGTGTTATTTTATTCCACATGTTTATGAAGATTTAAGAGGCAAAATGATTGATGCTTTCACAATTCAACCCAAATAAAATAATATGTTTTTGCAGTTAATACTCACTTTTCCCAGTGTTAAGTATTTAGAAAATTTCATTCCACTGTACTGAGGCAAGAAAAACTCAAGACATGCACCTCAAAAGCATTTGCAACGGAACATTTGTAGCTTATTACACATTTGAGCGAGTACACTTAAACCAAATGTAATCCGTGAATCAGGATCATAGTGATGTACAACACAGGACCAGTAAAAGTGTCAACTAATTATAGTCTGTAGTCCACTGATCCAACGAAATGACTAAACGCAGTGTTAGATTGTGCTCCGTTTCTGTGCTTTAATATTGTACATATTTACTTAATATAACTAACTTGACTTTGAGTTTCCCACTTATTACATATGGTGCATATGAATAAACCTTTGATGGAATTTTAAATCAGTTATTGTTTAAACTGTTAATGACAGTCAAATTGTGAAACAGGCACTGGTTACTGGTGCAGCTTTTTGTTTTATCATCATTGTTGGTAATTAATCCTATGAGTTCGATGTTGGCAACACATGAATCAGATGAATGGATAAATATATGAGCACATTATATTTCTTCAACTCAAGCATAAACATACCTTATCTGACAGACTGATGTAATCTCACAGTCTGTGTTCACTTATGTATTATAGATTATTATGTCCTCTACTCAGCGTGGGTCGAACTGCAGCACAGTGCTCTGTTTTTAAGAGCACACTTTATTTTAATTTTTTTGGTTTTCAAACTGTACAGATATACTGTTTAAAAAATTAGCAATCACTTGTAATACATTTATAGAAAAATAGCTCTTCTAGAACAGTGTGAACAGTTAATTTTCTGAATGGTAAAACGTGTTTACACTACCTGCCATGTTTACAGGTTGACGATGAAATATGGGCTGGTTCTTGTCTCTGAAAACACACTTTTATACTTATGCTTTTATAAAGTGACGCACTTTGTTATTATCGATGAGTCTTACTTCTCTGAATCTTTGCAGTCTGTCAGCGCGCTACTTCTGTCGCTCTTTAGCTAAATGAACATTTGCTTCAGATGCACGTCTTTAAATGTTTACATGTGAACATTGCTGAAAATAAGCACATTCTCTTCTTTCACATCTATTTAAAAATTAAACATTGAGGCCTTTATTTGTAATGTATTGTAGAATTTGATTGTGTTAAATGACTGTTATATACTGTATGTACTATTACCTACTGAGAAATGAAAAGTAAATATACTCTTAATTTCTGACATGAGATTTTGTTATTGTAAAATTTCAGTGCATTACAAGAAACGCATACATGCAGACTACAGTATGTGCAGGATGTGAAAACAGATGTAATGAATCCCAATTTTATGCCCTGTAGCAAACCAAATGAAATCAAAGTATAATGAAAAATAAATATTAATTTGAAATGGAATGTGTGTCTTTTATGTTTGTGTCAGTCAGCTGTTGTTTTATTTATATGATCTTCACCTGTTTGTTTCATTGGTTTTTATGTGCTAAACATTGATGCATATTCAAAAGAAAATCTGCAGTTAAAACTGTGTAGTACTGAATGCTTCCAGCAGGGGGAGACAAACCAGTGACCACGTCCAGAAAGTAAAACCTTTAAATTAATCCACATATGACATTCTTTGTCTTACTCTACAAAAGAAAACATGCTTAAGAATGAAGGTCACTTTGATCACATTAAATAAAATTGAACAAACTACTTAATTATCATAGAATATCTCTTTGTCTATATATGTCTGAGTACTGTATTTGATTGTGGTACTTTTTTAAGTGGAAAATTTGTAAACTGGCGGGTGGAGTTGGTTCGACATTACATTTCTGATTTTATGTTAAAAAGTTAACACCAAAACTGTTAAATAAAAATGATGGTGTTTCCCTTCTGAAATATAATGAAGATGATGGAGAATGGAAATGGTTTGGTGAGGGATTTGTTCTCCAATATTGATAAAAGTTCTAATAAAACAGTTTAAAGTTGAGGGTTTATGGTTGATTGTGTACACATCATTGGTACAAAACTTTTGGGTCTTTAAAAACCCTCCCTTCATGGTCATTGTCTTCATTGCTGTTGGGATCATTTGTGTTGATTTTCTCCCATTATGTTGGTCATTTTTAAAAATTTTCTTGATTACATTATTCTTTTTTTCAATTGATTTTTGTGTCTTAATTTGGATCATTTTGTTCATTTTTTAATTATTTTGTGAATTTTGTGGATTTTTTTCTGTTCATTTTGTAAATTATTTTGTTCATCTGGATATTTTTCCATTGTTTTTGTTTATTTTTGGCACTGTTTTTTATTTATGTTAAATTTTAAAATGATTTTTGTTCATTGTCTGGATCATTTTGTTCATGTATGTTCTGGATATTTGTTCATTTTGTTGTTACGAATTATTTTATTACCTGCCCATTTTTTTTGATTGTTTATTTTTCCTCATTTTATGGATATTTTGCTCAATTTCCTGATTGTTTTGTTCATTTTGTTGATTTGAACAAAATGATCAGGAAATTGATTGAACTTATTTTAATTAAGATAAGTTCAATGTTCATTCATCTACATGTTATTATCTTTACATTCAAATAACAAAATACATTTCAGAAAAATGCCGTGTGTGTGAATGTCTTAGCTTGGGTCCCAAGAAGACACCAAATTTTTCAAATTCTTTTGGGCCTTCAGATAAAAAAGTTTGCGAATCACTAATTAGACCAATTAGTATGTTACTTTTATTAGTACTGATAAGTATTATAGGGACTCCTCCTGACAGACATTTTATAGGCTTTATAGCCAAAAATACCTCAGTGAACAGTAAAAGTTGACAACCCCTGATGTAGGCCTTTAGTGATTCATTGAGATCAATCTAAATATGTGCTCTTTCCTGTCCATTCATACTGTTTTCATCACACTTCTATGACTATCTTTTTTTTTTTTGTATGGCTCAGCTGGCCGTCCACAGTTCTGGTCATTCCACGGCCCTCCTCCATCCCTGTGGCCCTAAACGCCCCCACCCTGTGCAGGGGTCAGTGGAAAGGTCATGCCCTATTTAGAGTGGCCTTTTGGGCACTGCAGGGGTCATCGAGGATGGGCATGTGTGGGAGCAGGAAGGGATGGAGCAGCAGATCTGAGCAGCTCTGATTTGCCCACATCCTCAGTGACATTCATAACCTGATAATGACTTTTAGGGCATTGATCTGGCCTCAGAGCCTGACCTGGGTTCTCAGGCCAACTGACCATCCTTCCACCCATAAACTGAGCAAGTATCCAAACTGAGCTGTGGATTAATTAAACACCCTGGGGAGGGACTGGCTGACCATGATAGAGGCTAGGACACACTTTCTCACGTTATGTAAAAAACAGCCTTTAAAATGAATCTGTGATCATTGTTTAATGCAGCACAGACACTTCACAGCTGTGTTTCCCAAAATGGGCCATTTATAAGGATGACAATTTGTTTATTTTATTCATTTTCTTTATTGGTCATTTCACTTAATATCGTGCATCATTTGGTTCAAATGTATGTATGTTTTCCTGACTATTTTACTCATTTTCTTAATTACATTGCTTGTTTTATCCTTGTTTTTTTTTAATAATTTTTCTTAATTTTATGGATTATTTGATTCATTTTCCTAATTATTTTGTTCTTTTTATATGTATTTTATTAATTTTGTGGATTATTTGTTCCATTATTCTCTTTATTCTATGCTAATTTTTGTTGATCCTGTTGATTATCTTTTCTACTTTTCATTTTCTTGATTATTTTGTTCATTTTTTAGGTTTTTTTTTCATTTTCTAGAGTAGTTTTTCTTGGTTTTCAGAATTATTCAGTTTGTTTTGTCTATTTTCTTCAGTATTCTGTTAATTCTATGTTCAATTTTTTAAACTTTATTGTATTGTCTTTTTTGCTCATTATTTTGTTTGTTTTATCTTCATTTTTGTATTTTTTTGTGAATTACATGATCTATTTTTGTTCATTTTCTTGATGATTTTGTCCTTTTGTTGATTGTTTAGACTATTTAGATCTTTTTTGTTCATTGTTTTTTGTTATTTTACTGTTCTGTTCATTTTTCTTTGAGGATTTTTTAAAACTTAATCAGTTATCGGTAGATTGAATATCATATTTTAGTTTTCATTCATTTACAAAGGTTAATTTATTAAAAAGGTTAGCACATTGAGCAGTAGAGGATCAAAGCCTCATTATTTACTCCTTGTTTTGTTCATTTTCAGTCAAATGAACAAAACAAGGAGCTTTTTGCTTTTTGACTTGGAAATTGTGTGGAGTGTCTGCAATTTTGATGCCTGAATTACTCCAAAATTAAACATGATTCACTCAAGATATATAACTCAGATATCACAAAGTCCAGTTCCAGTCTTAACTCAGTCTTGATCAAATGTGGAGTTACTGTACTTTGCCTTTGTAGGACAGTACAGTTCAGTGAATGCATATTAATATTGTCACTTTTACTGCTCATTTGCTCAGTTTTCTTTTTCCCAAATTGTATGACTAGCATCTGTACAAATATATATTGGTTAACCTCTGCTGCAGTGATACATTTATGTCACATGACTGCATTTAGGGACCATATGAGTGTTCAGAAGACCTGCTCCTGATTGGCTGAACATCACAGATGGGCTTTGGTCCTGCTGCTGAATGTAGGTTTTCACAGGGAGGGGGGTTGACCCCGCTCTTTCCGTCCACAATGAGGGATGGATGTCGGATCAATATCGACATTGACACAACAGCTGTTCTCATCCTATCAATGCTTCTTTGTAATTGCGGGGCCGGTTTTAAAGGACAAGAGACAAACTCATTTCCATTAACATTTTTCAGCCCGTGGAGACCATTTGGTGAGCATTTGGTCAGTGGAGATGGGGGATTGGCTCTTATCAATACAGCTTCAATTGTATTGATAAAGGAAAGTGAAAGGATGGAGGTAAATGAAGGGGGATGAAAATATTGGTCGTGCACTGGTTCCTACCAGAGCTGGAGCCTATTATCAGCCAACAAAATATATAAACCAGCCATCACATGTGACACGGGTTATGTTACAGACACACATTTTCTGAGGCTTTTGTCAGCAGTGTTTAATAATGCATATGTAGTGTAGTTGTCAAAGGTATACAATTGTAGAATGTGTATTTAAAATTGCAGCTCAAAATACCACAAATATCATTAATTCTGTGGTGTCCTTATACTGCTTGTTTTACCCCTGTAGGCTGTGTCAGTGTGTCAGTGAACCACAGATGACCATCCCCTGTCAATGCCATGGATTCCATCATGTAGGCTCCGTGTCACACTTATCACAGGATGTTGAGATGGTTTCGGCCATCCCGGAGGACTGACGGAGGACAGAGATTAGATGGTTGTGTCCAGTGTTGGGTAGAGTCAAATTATAATGGTAAAGGATGAAAAACTACTCAAGTAATTTCATGTTGAACATGTTATTTATCATATAAGTAATAACAATGTAAAGTGCACATTATTGTCATCAAAAAAGTGACAGATCCAGATCCAGACAAATGCAAAAACAGCCTAGTGATGATAAACTCTGTTTACTGACAAACATGACAACTTTTAAAACATGCCACTGTAATTATTGAACATATTATTTTTTATCTGGTTTGATATAGCGTAGTGTAAAACTGCATAATTAGTTTTTCTTGTATGTTATTACTTCCTGCATGTGCCGTTTATGCTGAATCTTGGCCAGCACACTTTAAATGGTCGTCTACAATGTTTAAAAACAGACCTATTTAGCAGCATTTTGCAGTTTTGAAATCTTTATTAATCAGTTTATATTTGGTTTTTAGTTTTACATATTTTCAGTTATAACATTAATTTACAGAGTCTGAAATAAGCTGTATGAAAAGAATGAATGACAGGAATGATGTAGTTATGTTTATTAAAGATCCATATTGTGCAAAACCATTTTATTGTTCTTCAGCCTGAATCATTAATATTGGAGGACAACAAAACGAATGACATTTATTGTATTTTTGGTGTTTGTTCAAAAACATGATATTTTTGTCTCTGTCAGTTTTTCAAATTTTACTCAGCAAAAGAAAATAATTTTCACTGTTGGATTCAGTCTTTCTCTTAGTCTCGGTTTTATTAACTGTAATCATTAATTCTTAGTTTTTCTTCCATTTCCTCCCCTGCTTAAGAAACTCCTAAGCTTCTTAAAAGTCCTCCTCACTACTTCTAACAGTTTGTCACCTCAAGAGCTCTTTTAAGGGTAAAGATGTTTTATGAATAACTTTTATCTTCACTAAGATCTACTCTTAAAAATTCAGACACCACATCTATAGTTCTAAGAATCCTCTAAGAATTATGGGTGTGGATTTCACTTGGAGCTACTCTTTACACTAGGAATCTTTAGGAATATGAGCTGTGATGTTCAACTAATTGGGGGACAAATTCAAATGGTTAACTAAATAAATAAAGGCTAAAATAAATGAATGCCTTAAACAAGCTGGACTGGCTTAATGGGGAGTGTTTGTCACACCTCAGACTTCTGGGATATGAAGCCAATATACTGAATCCATACCTAGTGGCTCTGTGAAATCTCCAGGGTGTTTCCTAATCAAACCAAAAGACAATGCATCAGTGGCATGTAGAAGAAAAAGACACAGTATGCAAATAAAAGTACTGTTACTCTATAATCATAATGACTCAAGTAGAAGTAGAAGTACTCTTAAAAATAAGTACTTGGGTTAGAGTGTCTCATAAAACAACTCAAGATTTGTTGCTTAATTTTTTAAAATTTTGTTGCTTATGCTGGTTATTTTTGCTTAATGTGTTATTCTTATGTTTACTTGATTGTTTTGGTGTTGTTTTGTTAATTATGATGCATATTTTGTTCATTTTTGCTCACTTTGTTGCTTATTTTATTCTTTTATTTGATTTTTGTGCTCATTTTTACTGAAGTAATATGACTGTTGTCTCTCATCATTTGGACAAAATTTATATGTTGGATGAGAGATGGACATCATTGCTGTGTGTAAAAATGATTCATATTCACTGAGATGTGTAGCCCAAATGTGACGTAGTATACTATTTTCATCACAAATGTAACTGAGTGAGACTAAAAAGTGTTCCGGAAATCAACTGCTCTCACAAGCACATTTATTGATAAAACTACTCAAGTACCAGATGTGGGTAGTACTCAAGGACATTAACGCCTTTATATGTAGTTTGAGTACTTTTTAAAAATTACTTTTAAGAGTACTTGTTTAATCTTTTTTTACTCTTGCTCAGTTACACTTGTGATGAAAGTGTACTTCTATTCAATTACTTTTGGCTACCCACTTTAAGTCATTTTTACACTTTTATTTTTATACAGACTGTTTTTAGCCCAAATGATGAATAACAGCAGTCATATTTGTCAACCCAAAAGAGTGGAACTCAACAAAGCAAAATATGAGAAAAAAAATTCACAGCAATAATCAAATAAATTAACAAACTATGAACAGAATTTATAAGAATGAACAAACTAAGCAACAAAATTAATAAAAAATAACACATATAATCAAATAAATTAACAAATTTTGAAACTAAATTAATAGAAAATTAACAAAAATAACAAAATAAATTAACAAAAATGAACAAACTAATTAACAAAATCAGCAGACATTAACAGAATGAGTTTGGCTGGACTTGGAATATCAATATTATGGGTAAAAATCAACAAAATATTGAAAAATGAACCAAAATATTGAAAAATGAACCAAATTAGCAAACTAATCAATAGCAAAATAGTTTACAAAATATCAACAAAATGAACAAAACTGAAAAATAATAATTAAAAGTCAGTGAAAATTTCAATGACATAGTAACAAAATTAGCTACATAAACTACAAAATATCAGCAAAGTTAAAAAACTAGAAAAATATTCCACAAAATAAGAACAAAATGAACAAAACCGAAAAAATAATAAACAACATACAGTATAAGCAAAGAAGTAAAAGTCAGCTAAAAAAAATCAATGAAATAGTAACAAAATTAGCTAAATAATCTACAAAATACTAACAAAGTAAACAAACTAACAAAACAGTCCACAAAATATTGACAAAAATAATAAAGCTGCCAAAATATTCAACAATATTAACAGAATAAGCAAAAATAAGCTAAATAACTAAAATGAAGTATATTAGGCTAGAATAAATTCGCCATGCCACACAACTAGTTTCTTTTTCTTTCATAATATATCTACTTATGTTGTTTATGCCACTGTTCAGTACTAACCATAGTACTAACATGACCCACCTCCGGCCCCAGGGCTTGACGCTGTGAGTTCTATCCGCTGGGTGGCGGTAGGGCGTCGGGGATCCAGCTGGCGGTCAGAGGCGGTTAATTGGCTGTGTCCGTGATGTCCATCCCAGAGGAGGGACCCTCCGTCCGGCTCCAGTGAGCGACGGTGAGACTCGTCAGTAGCGGAGCGGTTCATCTGGAGGAAAGAGCTATGAGACAGTAGCAGCATGCACGGACAATCCACGTAAATGGAGCCTGTCAAAAGGAAATTATATCAGCATCTGCTGTTCTTTATCGTGATTCTTCCAATCCCAGGTGAGCATTTTCATTCAGGTTTGAACAGAGTTCGCTAAAATTAAACAGTTAGTTAGTTAGTTAGCTGAGTGGCCAGTGTCCGCGGACCTTTAACGCCACGGACCGGACATCTAGCTACCTTTACCCTAACACTTTATGTTAATACAAAGTCTGTTATTTAGTAATATACATTGCAGCGTAATATGACTGTAAAGTAGCAAAGTATATTGCTTTTCTTGCGCAAACAGTTACAAATGTGTGAAGAATTCAGGTTTAACTGTTGACGTTACTGGTGTCCCCGTGGTGCGTTCACAGACAGTCTTTACCTCAGAGGTTTTTCTAACTTTAAACTGTTGTACACTCATATTTTCATACCAAGCTAACAGATATATTTTTGAGAAATAGGAACCACCTTCAACTAGAGCCTGGCTGTAAAGAGTGGACACCAATACATTAGGCTAAACCATAGGTTAGGAAGGCTTGTAGCATGGGACTTTTAAGTACCATTCATATCCATATGATTTTATTCAACGAAGGAGTAGAAGTGCCTAATCTTAAAGTAGTACAGTGACTGTAACTAGTGTATTCCCTGTATTCATTAGATAAGAGAAGTTGTCAAGATTAGAAGTCTATGCTCTGTATGATTTATGGACATATACAGTCCTTCAAGATTGGTCTGAATAGTCATTTCATTAGTGTTTTTGTCAAAGAAACTTTCAGACACCTGTGGTGTTTTCTTCAAATTTTGGCTCAGAGACTTTTAAGCATGGCCTGCTTTTTCTCCAGCTAAACTGACAAAGCTCGCATTAGTGAGCTTTGTGTAATGTTTCTATTTAAATGTAGAACTAATGGGATAAACTGTTCAACCCTGTGCCTGTGACTTTATGAGCCATAAGTAATTGGATTAAAGTGGAGCTGAAAGACTTTCTAAACCTACAAAATGATGACTGTACGGAACAGTAGCCTCCCACTGTCAGTCCTGTAATCTCCAGTAATATTTTACCTGTGCAGGACACTTTATTCTGTGTGTCATCTGAAACTTGAGAGCGGTAATACCCACTGGAGTAGCATCACCAAGAATAAAGCAATCCAAGAATTAAGCGACACGTGCCTTTTAAATCACTTTAAGCCACCAGTTATAACACTGTAAATTTTTCAACATGTTGCTACTGTGTCCTGACAGGAGGGCTCATGCTGATTACCATACTCGTCTCACTGCTTCCTTCTGTGTTTCTTGCAGGTGTCTTATGCTTTAGTGAGTTATTTTTCATCAAGGAGCCCCAGGATGTCACTGTCATGCGGAAAGAAGCTGTTATTTTGGACTGTCAGGTGCGTGGAGAAGCACCCATTGACGTCCGATGGCTCAAAAATGGAGTAAAATTGGTGGCGAGTGAACGGGTGTACCTGCTTTCCAATAGCTCGCTCTACATTTCGGAGATGGAGAGCAGAAGAGGGGACAAATCAGATGAGGGGTTCTATCAGTGCCTCGCTCAGAACAAGTATGGAGCAATCCTGAGCCAAAAAGCCCGTCTTACAATCTCAAGTGAGTATTGTGCATAAATCGCACTGAAAGTAATGTAAGTACCGTAATATGAAGTGGCATGGGATGGAGCTATCTTCATATACAGACTCTCTAGTCTTGTATGCTGGGTGCTTCTCAGAGGTGGTACTTCCTTTACCGAAGTAGAAAAGTACCGTAAAGTCTCTAGTAAATGTACAAGTACTAATGCAACTTTTTTTTTCTTACTTAAGTTTTCAATCTCAGCAACAGAACACAGTATATTATGATGCCTTGTCCAGTCCCCTTTTTATGTCTTCTTTATCTGCTTTTGTCTTTCATGGCATTTTTTTCTAGATAAATAACTCAAATTTTGCTTGCTTTGTTTATTTTGACTTAATGTTGTGAAAGCAAGTGACAGAATTTACTCTGGCTTTTGAAACATTCATTCATATTGAGCAAAAGAAGCACTAAATTGTTAAGTCAGAGATTATAGGTGCATTTTGGTTACCTTGTTTACCTTATTTTCATCGTGTTACATCACTTTATCTTGTTACATTTGTCATATGCATTATTCACTAAGCCATTTTTCTATGCTATTATAATAATTACTGACAACCCCCTCAATTGTATTAAAACCTCAGCATTGCACTTGTTTGCAAAGGTATGGATTTGACAAAACAGATATTTGTGTTGAAAAACTTATAATTTGCATGAAAAATGAGTACAGATTCCTTTATCTGTGAGGTTATTTTACTGTCACTGTTGCATTTAAAGGAAATTTGGTGCAAACACAGAACGAAGAGTCTGCAGAGTTGGTGCCTGAAAATAGATACTGTTGGAGGGAATATATCCATTGGTGTGTAAATGAAGTCGAGGCAGAATTGAAAGGTTAGGAGCTGTTCGGGATAGCGGCTTTCCACTGCTAAAGAGCAGATGACCCCTATTCAGAGACCGGCTCTTTCATGTTATTGCACCCTGATCACAAGAGGGATTGTTCTTTTGGAATGCTTTCTCTCCCAGTGCTGCGTGAGTTGGCCTTGTGTTTTAAGGGGGAGCAGAAAAGCTTCAGGCAGAGGTGGTCTGATGGGAATTCATCTCTCCCCTCCTCCTCCCCAAAGGCCATGCAGAATGTACAGTATGTAAATTGTTTTTGTGAAAGCACTGCAGTCTGTAAGAAGACACATGAATGTTCGATACAGTATGGTGATGTTTTGGTTTTGGTTAATGGGGTAATAACATGGATATTGTTGAGCAGAAACTCAGACCAAATCTACTTCACATAATTGAATTGTCTAAGCTTTTTTTTTTTTTTACATTAAATTCACCCTGTTGTGATGTGTTTCTGAGCTTGAGAAGCTATAATTTTGTGTGACAAACATTTTTCTTTTTTTTTTTCAAATTGCTTGTGACTGTTTTCTGTTTTGAAACAAATTAATAAATAGTTTTTCTTTTAACTTTGAAGGGAATGATAATCATCAGTTCTGCATATAAACATCCAGCATGCTTTATGTAGGGTTTTATTAATTGATTTAAGAGTTTACCTGGCTTTAGTTTAAACTTAAGTGGTGATAAACACAGCCTGTAAGTTTTACTAGTTTGTTTTAAACTGGCACTTAGACCGGCGTGAGGGTCTATCTGGAAGCTCATAAAATTTGCACATACCTGAGAAATGCTCAGTTGAAGGACACAAAGGTATCTGTGGGGGTTGTTGGGAGTAGTGTGCATACACACATATGCACACACACACACCAATGTGAATTGCTGTTTCCCGGTATCACGGCTTTACCCTGAGTGTCTAAATGACCAAACTTTATTGCAGGTCTCACCAGGTCAGTAGGGGCTTGAGGCTCCACACAATTGTTTTCTGCCTCACTGGCCAAAGAGCGAAAATCCTTTCACTCTGACCGTTTTTGTCCACATTGCCCCCTGTGTTCACAAAAGAAAAGGTTTCTTGGGGGTGTTGTTTCTCCGGAGATCAGTGACTAGGACAGCTGGACTTGTTTAGCATGGCTAAGCTAATTCTATTTATTTAAAAAGTTAAAAAACAGCTATTCATTTTGTGGTTACATTTTCATTCAGAGGCAGGGGTGGCTCCTCATTATACTGTCCAGAGATTTTGACAGTGCAGAGTCAGTTGTCTTTAATTCTTACAGTTTAAATGAAGGAAGCATTTATATTTTGCTGTGAACAGTGTTTACTGCATGTATGAATGGGGAGCAATAGTGCCTCTTTCCCACAGTAGTACCAGTCATGTTGACTCAGATGTAGGTGATATGCTTATGTTTTTTCATCTGCAGCAGTGAGTTGCTGAAGCTGTAGACCTACTAGTGGTTCTTGTAAAGAATGTGATTGTGATGGTAGGTGACCTTAAACATTTGGCTTCTAAAGCACAGAGGAGAGAAGGGATTTGGCCTTGATGAATAGGAATGTGACACATGAGCCCCATCATGTGACTTTTGTCAATAGACTTCAGATTGATGGGGATTTCAATAGGGAGATTGCCTTCTAAGTTGACTCTCTTCCCTTCTAAGTTGAGTGATTGTAGGTACACAAGTGTGCAGAGAATATTGTGATTTCTTCTCAAATTACAGCATACCTTTGGGCTCAGTTGTGTTCCCCATGGTGGGATTTGGGCAGGGTATTGCAGAGGCTGTACATGTGGGTTATTTAAGAAAATCACTGGTCATAGGACTGGTACAGTCATGAAATTGTAAGAGAAAGCACATTTTCAGGCAAATAACTGGCTTTTGTTAGTTTTATGACACATTTATAGCATAGACTTCATGCATCTTATAAATATGAACCCTGGTGAATAGGTGGTGACTAATGTAGATGGTTTTATAGATCATGTAAAGTGTTTGATTTAGTATGTAATAATTGTTTCTTGGTCTATTTTTATAATTTTGACAACATTAGTTCAGATGTCTCAGGTTTACATGGTAAGGGAAAGCAATGACTGCTAGTGTCAAATTGGATCAATCCTTTTGTAAGGTCATGGAGTCTTTTCAACAAGTATTCCTGATGGTGTTTAAGATTCAGATATGCAGATGGCTTGTTACACCTAAAGGTAAAGCATATGGTGATTAAAGAGGTATCTGAATAGCTGCTGTTTACTTATTTTGTTTATTTTACTTCATTTGTTTGACCAGGTAAGATCCACAGCAGTATTTTTAAGTTGCCAAGGAATGCAATATAACTTCCAGTAGCTCGGTGCAATTAAGACACCCCAAAAAGACAAAGCACACCATGCTGTCTGCGAGTTGTGGTGTAGATGAATGAGATGCCCTTAAGTGAGACAACTCAGGGGCTGGAATCTTGTTTTTCTCCTCTACTGGGCATGAAAGGTTACCATGGGTACTCTGAATGGCAGGCCCAGAGGTCAAAGGTTTCTTTAAATAGTTCAATAGTTGAGGACAGTGAGACAGCACACAGGACTTAAATCTTCTCAACAATAATAGTGGATATTCCTTAGGTTTAATCAGTCACTGCAGTTGTCATCCGCAGGTCCGCTTTGGTCTTTGTAAACATCTTTCTAGCTCACATGTTCGCTTCTGGTTTATAGCACTCAACGTTATTTGTGATCCATATATGAACCTGTTGTTACAAAAAGGATGTAGCTGTTTATAAGTTGTCTTGTGTAATGCTATGTTCTGATACGGAGATGAACAAAGGAAACCAAACTTTGTTCTAAGTGGAGGGTTACTGTTGAGTGATTGGAAAACTTTGCAGGAGAGATAAGAGATTGGAGGAGGGGATGAATAGTTCTTCCAACTCTGCTCCCCCACTGCTCGGATTGGTGCTATAAGAGGTCACACTGCTCATGGGAATAGCTCTTTGTTTAGTCAGGCCAGTGGTCACTTGACTGTCCTGCAGCCTGTGCAGAGAGGCAGCACATCTGCCAACCAGCCAGTGATTGATTTGTGGGCTTTTTCAGCTCTGCATTCTTCCTCCTGATCAGGCTGCTTTTGTAAATGTTCAATATGGTCACTGAGTATTATCAAGGACTCATTGCTCATTTGTTTAGTGCATGCTGCTATTGGTTGGAGGAATGAGTAAGCTTTTATTTCACCAGAGCCATGCAGCAGAGTCCAGCTCAGAGCATAGAAGTTCCTAGCATGTGAGACATTTCAGTGTTTCCTCAGTGACTGCTTTAGCCATGGTGATTAAGAGGGGGATTTTCATGGGCCTCCTGATGCTTAAGGCCATCAATTTGGTAAACTGCCTGCAGGATGAGGAGAAGATGATCAATTTTAATGCCTCTCCTAAAAGATTGGATCCTTGGGAGTAGGTTGGGTTGAGAATGACTTGAGGGGGTTGGAGGGGAGACGTTATTGCCTTTCACATTGCATAGCAACTGAACACAGTTTGTCATTCCCACTAAAGGCTGGGCAATGTAACAATATTATATGGTCAACGATAATTTATCATATTATCTGCTTTTTAGGGGAATTGTTTAGATTGTGTCACTAAATAATTAAAAGTGCTGCTAAACATTCCTACTCCACTTAGAGACAGAGTCACTTTAAATGGACCAGTCTCAGTGTTTATTCTAGCTATTGTCTTAATATTGCAGTAATATGTAAATGTTGTAAAATGCAACATTTTAGTCAAATAACTACAAAAAAGTCATAACACTATAGCCTAAGCCTGCAGAAACCTTGTGTAAAACAGGGGAGACTTGTTAAAGGATGAGAAAAATGGATATTCAGAGCCTTAATTGTGATTTTTGTCTCAAATAGTACAGTACATCCATAGAAAATGCACGTTAGAAATGATTTGCAAACTATCAGTATCAGCTGAAGTTGGTGCCAGTAGTGGAAGATGGCTAATATTATGCTTCTCAACTAGAAACATGGACTTGGATAGAAAAGCTAATCCCACCTAGATTTTTTGTAGATGGTTTAATGTTTAGTTCTGTATTTATTGATTAATTATTTTGAGTTTTATGTTCTTTTATTCAGATTTATTAATTTATACACTATTGCTTTCACTTCAGTTCCACAGTCACTCAGCTTCACAATTATTCAGATTGCAGTCCTAATCACAATGTCAGCCTGTGCAGTTGTGTAGAAACAGAGGCTGCAATTTGAAGATTCTGTGTGCCTGTGGTGATATTTTGGATTTAGTGAGACCAGTATATTAGTTACTACATAAAATCATCAGTAATCAGTGCTCTGTTGTTAATAACCAATTTAGTACACTAAAATCACAAGTATAATTTTTCCACAATAATTGCAATCTGCCTTTTTCACATTGATCAACATATGATGAAAGAAGATTTTAGAGTTACTTCCAATTATAGTGGCATGGCTTTTCCCTGTTTCACACTATTGTTGCACTGACCTTTTTCCTAGACCTTTTTCCTGTTTCCTAGACTTGCATTATAATTATTTCACAGCAGCAAAAGTTGCTTTGCACAAAGGTAAAGCCTGCATAAAAGGAATAACACTTAAACAGTATAAAAAGTATAAAGAAAGTATTTTGCGTAGCTATCATAACTACATATGCTCTGCTTCTACTGAGAATCTGACACAATGGCCAGAGAGGCAGGGTTGAACGAATTCCTGGTATTTGTAAGGGAACCTTTGTTTGGGCTTGACCTGTCCACTGACCTTTAGTTTGGAGCTGCTGGCAGCAACAAACCCATCTGTTACAGGATGAAGTCTCTCTCTTCTGATTCAGCCTGGACTTCACGGTAGGTGTACTATAATATTCACAAACTGGATAGGAATTATATTTGTAACATGTTCAGCTTAGAAATTGAGTGTGTGGACAGTTCACACACTCTAGTGTAGTTGTATGTTTATCTAATTTAAAACTGGAGTAATATCTCTTAGAAGTTGGAGTTTGTATGTTGTAATCATAGTGGCAACAACTGTCACATCAGCATTTGTTACCAAAAGGCAAAGAGGATCTGTGTGAGTGTTCTTGTTATTTTGCTGGGCAGCAGCACACACAAGTGTGTAATGTGGCCGTCACGCTGCACTCTGAGTTGGGTGCTGGTCAGGATTTGTGGGGGTCAGAGGTGAGAGGTGAAGTTGCAGGGAAAGGCAGATGGTCAGAACAGTTTCTAAATGCTTTTGGGGAATAGACAGAGGAATTTACATTCTGTTTGAATGTGCTCAAGTTTCTAACTTAGATTTCATGGAATGAAAGGAAGTGTGTTTGAGGTAACGTGCAGCAAATAGAAGGAGTATGCCCAGGTCACTAGGGTAAATCTCAGAGCTTGTCCTGTTTGCTTCGATAGTTTTTCTGTACATTAAATGCCTTTTAGCAAATATCGTGGCTCAGTGGAGAAGGTCAGCTGGGGGTGCTCTGCCAATTCTAGACAAACCCTAGCAGTTATAGATTTTCCACCTTGTCTTAGTAGTTTATCAATAATCAATGATTATCCTGTTGTTTGTCAACCTAACATCATTTGACTGAATGGAAAGGCAAAGTAGAGAAGCAGAGGATCAGTGAGCTCATCACTCATGCCCTGCAGTCATATCACTTCAACACATTAATGGAATTTTTGTAAGAGCCTGCATTAACGTGTTGAGTGGGAACTGATCTGTCCTCACTTCAAACAGCCACAGTGCTGCTGACAAAACTGAGCATGCAGCTCACAACTAATACGATAAAAAGTGTCCATGGTGAAATGATCAGATTGTGACCACAGTTTGTCCTCTATCAATTCTTGACCAACAACTATATAACAGAGATAGTATAACAGTGGTTTAAGTATTTAAAAAAACAAGTCAGCTGACTTAATACTTTGGTCAGTTTACTTCATCAGGTCCCACAATGAACAGACTCATTTCCAGCCATTATAAAACACAATAATTTCAGCATGAGCACTGATTATCTAAGATCCATCATGACACACATTTCGAATACATTTTGCAAATGTTTTTTTTTTTTTTCATTCAACCTTTATTTAACCAGGAAAGATCCCGTTGAGATTAAAAACCTCTTTTCCAAGGGAGTC
>JAQQAE010003821.1:0-17540 GCA_029823295.1 Pseudamia nigra | reverse complement strand
AGTCTTTGTTTAGTCCACTTTAGCATGCAAGAGTCTGTTACATGTTTTGCTGCCACTTTGAAATCAGTGTTGTATGAGTCTAGTTCACAAAAAAATTTGAACCCCTTCAGAAAACCTATTGTATGCCACGAGTCAAAAGTTTGGACACATCTTCAGTGGGTTTTGTTTTTTTTTTCAACATTGAACATTAATACTGAAGACATTTAAAATGTGAAAGAACATATGCAGAATTATATAGTGAACCAAAAAGTGTTAAACAACCCAGAACATTTTTTATAGTTTAGATTTTCCAAAGTAGCTGCATTTAGCTTTGATGACAGCTTTGATGTTTGATGCCAGCACACTGCTGAAGGCAGGGTGTGCTGGCTTGAAGCTAAAATGAAGGTCAGTCAATCCAAAAAATCTCAAGAATTTTGAGTGTGACCCCAAGGGCAGTCGCCAAAACCATCAACCTCTATGATGAAACTGGCTCCCATGAAGACCATCCTATGAAAGGAAGACCAAGAATTACTTCTGCTCCAGAGGACATGTTTATTAGAATTACTAGCCTCAGAAACTTTGACTGGTACTCATGTGAGCCAGTTCTATCATTGTGTTTGATGGTTTAGGTGGCTAAAATTAGGGACACATTCAAAGTTCTTGAGGGTTTTTGTAGCTTTCAGATTAAAGCAGTGATGTCCTTTTTCTAGAATTAATTGTTTCTTCCCTTAATATGGATTGTACAGTAATTGTAGTAGAATTAATGGGGTGACTGGCACTGTACCCACCCTACCTCTCAACAATACAAACTGATGGTCTAAATTCTGCATTCTACAAATCTACATTAAGAAGACAAGGTAAGGCACAAATAACTCTTGACAAGGCACAAAACCGTTCCAGGTTACTACCTCATCAATCTGACAAGAGAATGCCATGAGCGTGTAAAGCTGTCATAAAAGCTGAATGTGGCTACTTCAGACAGTCCAAAATATTAAACATGAAATGGGTTGTTTAACACTTTGTTTACTACATAATTCTGTTTTATTTCACAGTTTTTATGTCTTCAGTCCAATAAATGATCCAATAAATGATGAAAAGGTAACTGTTTTAAAACTGACGAGCCCAGAGCTTTGGACCCAGTAGCCAGACCGTAATGCCTCCAGGGGAGGTCCCTTATTCCCACATTCCATTACAGTTCAGTGGCACTGAAGCCTTCAGTCCTGGTTCACACAGCTTTCCAAATAGAGTATAGGCATAGCAGCCATGCATGCTACTTAGAAACTAACCTATTGTTGTAGAGGTTCTGGTTGCAGGGGTTTTCTGAACATGAGTGACATTATAAAGCAAATTAAGATGAATAAATGTAAGCACAAATTTAGCCTATTTGCAGCCTAATGTAGCCCCTATATTTACTAAAGGAATTTCTGAGAAAGCAGAATGTACATGAATATTTTCCCACTGAACTAAGTTAGTTAGGTAGTTAGCTGCTATAAATGCACATAAATACACTAACTAAACTAATGTTGGGGTCTAACATGGCTTGGTGGATAAACACATTTAAGTTGTCTTCATATGTAGTGATTTTTTTTTTTATTTTTATTTTTTATGAAGACCACTGAACAAAGTGTTGAAGTTTGTTAATGAATGCTTGAACATAATTGCTGTTCTTTTGGGCAGTTGGTTTCTCTATTAAATTTGAATTTGTTATGTTATAAAAAATCTCATTGACAACTTTACAAATATGGTGAGGATAATGGAAAAACTTGTCAAAAAAACTGTCAAATCATCATCCAGGTCCCAGACAGCCCCAAAGGCCCTCTGAAATATTCATATGTTTCTTGAAATAGTTACTATTTCTTTGTATTTCTCTTCTTAATTAGGATGGGTTTGATAACTTCAAGAATTTTGTAGAGGAGGAGCTACAGACGAGCATGGTAAGTCATAACAGATTTGGTGATGTGGTGAGAATTCTTCTCTTTTCTGACAATAAGGCTACAGTACGTAATACTTTTAAAAGCCATACAATCAACAGTGCAGCCACTCCTTCTCTGCATACTCGCACAGAGAATTTAATTAACTCTTTGAGACTTTTCAACCTTTTACCCTGTGCACACATCACACGTCTCTTCTGTCCTTCCTCAGATGGTGGGGATGGTGATTGGTGCAGGCATTGCCATAGTCCTTATCGCCATTCTTATCTTCTTTGTCCTGCGGAGAATTCAGCTTCGAAGTCAGTATTTTCGGAGGTTTCTGTGTACATACAGCATTTAATAAAAGTTGTGGAAGGCGTCAATGAATGTATTCGCAATTTTTTGTATGTTGCAGACCTAGAAGCTCAAGAGGCACCCAAATATCGCTTCCGCAAGAGAGACAAAGTCATGTTCTATGGACGCAAAATTATGCGTAAAGTGAGTGCTCGGATGAAAGGAAGAAAAAATACCATTATACAAAATCTGTATATTAGTAATTTAAAGCAGCATATCAACAAATCATGTTCACTTTTTCTCCTAACAGGTGTCCCAGTCTACCTCTTCCCTCGTGGGAACATCTTCCTCCTCACGGCCACGCCTAAAAAAGAAGCAGAAGATGCTTAACATTGCCAAAAAGTAGGTTAGAAAAATTAAAAAGACCAAAAGTCTTTTACCAGCCATAACTATATTTTCCAAACCATGTTATCATTTTTCTCTCTTTTTGTTGCTTTTTATCTCATCGTCTGTACAGGATCTTGCGCTTTAAGAAGGAGGTACCCACCCTGCAGGCCAAGGAGCCCCCTCCTTCAGTGCTGGAGGCAGACCTCACAGAGTTTGATGTGGCCAACTCCCACCTCCCGTCTGAGGTGCTCTACATGCTCAAAAATGTCCGGTAGGTTTGTTGTCTTTGTAAATATGATCTATTTAATGTAGAGCTATGCCCTGAGACTTACATTATCTAAATTTTGCCTCATTCTGTCAAACCAAATATTGTGCTTGGGACTGACTTCTTATAAACTCAAGGACCACAATCCAATCTCATATTGCTTTTACATAAAACAATGTAAGATTGCTTTATGTACAGACTTACAATATGAAACAAGCCTGAATGTGATATCAAGGCGCCCAACTGTTACTTCCTGTTGAATAAAAAAGTGTATAGATCTACTCAGAGTAGAGCCGCTGCTCCTCTGTGTCGAGAGAAGCCAGATGAGGTGGCTTGTGCATCTGGTCCGGATGCCTCCTGGACGCCTCTCTGGGGAGGTGTTCCAGGCATGTCCCACTGGGAGGAGACCCCGGGAAGGCCCAGGACACGCTGGAGGGACTATGTCTCTTGGCTGGCCTGGGATCGCCTCGGGGTCCCCCCAGAAGAGCTGGATGATGTAGCCAGGGAGAGGGGAGTCTGGGCTTCCCTGCTCAAGCTGCTGCCCCTGCAACCCGACCCCACGGAT
This sequence comes from Pseudamia nigra, assembly GCA_029823295.1. Classification (NCBI taxonomy): domain Eukaryota; kingdom Metazoa; phylum Chordata; class Actinopteri; order Kurtiformes; family Apogonidae; genus Pseudamia; species Pseudamia nigra. The sequence continues at coordinate 14,140 of JAQQAE010003821.1, read as the reverse complement.
AAGCGGTAGAAGATGGATGGATGGATAGATCTACTGAGGAAAGTCACAGAACTCTGTTGCCTGCATTGAGACTCACGTTTACATGTTGGACAATGATGCTTTAAGTCAACAGTTCACTTGCATAAACTGTATCTGTACTCACATACACCTTTTTGCCGGTATGTGTATACACTTCCATCTCTTAACCATTTAACGTCTGTGTTGTCATTTGTCACAGTGTGTTGGGTCACTTTGAGAAGCCCCTCTTTCTGGAGCTGTGTAAACACATGGTGTTTCTGCAGTTCCAACAAGGGGAGTATGTCTTCAGGCCAGGCCAGCCTGACAGCAGCATCTATGTTGTGCAAGATGGAAAGCTGGAATTGTGCCTTAATGGAATGGTATGCACACTTATATGCCTGTTTATCATGTTTACCTGTAAATCTAACGTGTATGGATTTTTCCTGGTCTTTTATAATTAGTATGTGGTGTCTGCTGGGGTAAAAAAAAAGCAACTTTACATCAGTTGCACCAATGAGAAGTTCTATTAAGTGGCATACTAATCATATCCCTGGCTTTAATATTTAATTTCATTAATCAATGTTTGAGATAATCCCATTACAACAAGGAGAATATGGCTGAGGTTTACAACCAGTTTGATGGGTTTTTAACAATTCTGTAATGGAATATATACATTGAATTTATTGTGGAATCAAGAGTGCAGCTTCTTCTCAAGTGCTGCTCTTTATGTTACTGTTGCTGTTTATTCACATTGAACATACAGGCTGTGTAGCTGTAGTCATGTGATTCCATTTTTTGCAATGTTGACCAACCCTGCTCATGGTCTAACAATATGTTTTTAAATAGTTGATTTGTTTCAGGCTTGTTAATGTGTCCATATATTACTGCTGTCTTCCAGGATAGCAAAGAAAGTGTGGTGAAGGAGGTGTATGCAGGAGACAGTGTGCACAGCCTCCTCAGCATCCTAGATGTCATCACGGTAGGCTTCGGTACCTTCTTTCCACACTCAAACTGATGAACAAGTGAGCTACTGTACACTATTCTGACTCACAGACATTTACACACAAATCACATACCTCAGGATATGAATGACTTATTCATTTCCTGACATAAACTCTTCATATTATTACTTCAGCTTACTCAACAAACATCCTCCACTGACTGACTTGGTGACCTTTAGTTATGATTCAGTTCTGTATACACTAGATTAAAGGTTTGCCGTCTTTCTTGAATATTTGTGAATAAAGGATCATAACACAAATGCCATAAAACCTCAAACAGTGACCAGGGCTTTCATTCAGCTACAGAAGGCAGCAGGTCTTTATTTGAAGCAGGCTTATATTTGGACATCTGGCCTTAATTTCCAATTGCCCTTGTTTAATAATAATATAAATCATTTAGCCTATAAATTGATCTTAGTAGGGAGCCATTTTGATCCACTCCCTGTACTGTTAAAATTACTACATTATGTTAGATGTGTGATGCAGAGCATCACACATCCGCTCTCTCTGAAAGCCGGAAGAGGTTTACATTATTATATTGTTATTTTTATCAATTCAAAGCAGTAACTGATGTGTGATCTGCAAAAAAAGGCAGATATTGGTTTCACGATTCAGAAATCAGTGTCCTTGTTTGTGTCCACATACCTGGTGTGTCAGTGAAATAGCTTGAAAGTGACTGAACCAATTTACATGGAACTTGTCATGATTATTGAGTACTGTACTATCTCCATTCTGTCAACTTTTGGCATAAGTGGCTGTACTGTGTTAAACAAAGACCTGATAACTCAAATATGTTGGAACCAGTTAGTTTGTAACTTCCCATGGTTCTTGTTATCAGATCTGTATCCTGTTAGCTTTTGGGATAGGTGCCGGTACTGCTTGTATCTAGGAAAGGTACAATAATTTGACAAGGTCTGAACCAATGTACCTGAAATATGCCATGTGTATTGACCACTATAATATCTCCACCTTGCTATTGTTTGAGACAGTTGGCACTATTGGTTTTGGTATAGGTGGCGCTACTGCTTATAACAAAGACTGAAAAATCACAAAAAAATTCTGCTATTCAGTGGCTGCTTTTTTTTCAATGGACACCTTGCAGTCAAACAACCTATAGTTTTTTTCATGTCAGCTCTTAGCTGATTTTTATTTGAGGAAATAAGATGTTTACATCATTTGTTCTGTAACTTTACAATAATGTTACTAGTAAAAATGTGTTAATGAAGCAGCATATGTCTCAGAATGTATTCAGAATGAGTGATAACATGTTAATTATCAGTGGGCTCTCTGTGTGCAGGGCCACCAGAAGCCTTACAGAACGGTGTCGGCACGGGCTGCAGAGGTTTCCACTGTTCTGCGTTTACCTGTAGAGGCCTTCCTCTCTATATTTGAGAAGTACCCTGAGAGCCTGGTCCGGGTAGTACAGGTGAGCTGTTTGTATGTTGTGTAGAATTCTATCACTTCTTCCTATTTATTGTTACAATTTAACTTATTATAATGTAATTGTATTCCAATGTCCCTCTATATCTGAAAAGTCTATATTTTGATTATGTATTTATGTAGTCGTGTTTTGAAAAAAAGAGCTAACAACCTGATTTATGAGAACATAAACCCTCGTGGTTTTGATGAAACCTTCTATCTGTTTGCATGTGATTTTTCAAATGACCCAGTTTCTGTTATATGTCCTTAGATTATCATGGTTCGTCTCCAAAGAGTCACAGTTCTCGCCCTACACAACTATCTAGGGCTGACAAATGAGCTTTTCAGCCATGTGAGTTTCTTATGCACACACAGTCATATGCATCTCTACATAATGTGGTTTGGCATTTCTTTAGGAATTCTGCATCATTAGCTTAGTGGCTTTAGTCATAATAGAAACAGTATGCATACTATATGTTAATGTCGTGTCTCTCTTTCCATTCTCACACATGCGGGGTGTATGCGTACTATACACTCCTCATCGACATGCACCGCTTTTACTAAAGGAAATGCAGCCCATACGTCTGCCACCCCAGTCACCGCACCAAACTCGGACGAGTCCGATTCGCCATGGAAAGCGCTTTGGCAGCCTGACGGTGCCTGAGGAGCACCGGGAAGCTGCCATTAAGGGAGAAGCTACAGGTGGTAATGGATGATTTTGATTGGTTGTTTTGAAATTAAAGACATACTTCATTAGTGAGTCAGTGAGTATCCAGTGTACTTGAAGACAGCTACAGCATGTTGTATTTCAGTGTGTTTGTCATTTTTAATGTCTTTTTGAACCCAAGAGTTTGATCCAAAATCCTACCGAAGTATTTGACTTCCTCTGTGTTGTGCTTTTTTTTTTTTTTTACCATCAACATAAACATTTGGAAAACTCCTTTGTCTGTACTTTCTGACAAAATACATGAGAATAGTTTTTTAATATTCAAGGTAAGACATGATTGTCTGAGCCAGTTTGAAACGTTGTCCATTATATTTGACAGTTTATCAGCTACTTGTTCAGCCTCTGTGTGAATATGACCACATATGTTTCATACGTCCACGTCCTCACACATTGATGGTAAATCATTTCAATCACAGGAGAGCAAGGGAAGGATGGAGCAACAGTGCCAACTCTTAGCAGGACCATCTCCATGCCTGTAGACATTTCTGGTGAGGGATTTGTCTCATGTCTGTGTTGTGTTTATCTTGTTGTTGTACATGCACACAGGACACTTTGACATAATGTTGTTATTCTACAGTACATATAGGGAATTTTGTAAAAATAGCTTATTTCTGAGGAGGTGCTATTGGTGATATTTTTTGGAAAATATATCATTACACCACAAACTGTTAACCAGTTATGTTAGGAGCACTCCTTCATATCTTGTCACATGAAACCAAACATACACCACATGGATCCCTCTTTAGTCGAACTCCAAAACTTGTTTGTTACTTTCGGGCAGGTACAAATTCACTTAAAACACAATTAACACATAATAACCTCCTCACAACAGATGCTTGAAAAGGCATATCTGTGTTTTTTGAAGTTTCTAATTGCAGTTAGAGAAATGAACCTATACCTCTACAGGTAAAGGCATTTTAACAAAGGCAGATGTTGACAGATGATAAATGAAACACTAAAGCCTTGTTTCAAAAGCCCAGCAAGACAGAATGAAGTCAGCTAAAACTGCAGTGTTGGGTGACATTTACTGTACAAGTCATTTGTTTATGGGGGTTGAAGTAAATGCAGACTATTATGTTTAGTAAAAATTATAATTGGACTTGTCCCATCATTTAGTCCAACATATGGTTTTGTTTGTGAATTTACACATATGTATTTGAGGAATAGTAGAATAATGATATTAAAACAGTAGCAAAGTTGGAGTAATTGTTGTCATTTATTGCCGCACAGGTATTCAAAAAAGTCTAAGATCAGACTTTGACATGGCCTATGAAAGGGGACGGATCTCTGTGTCTGCAGAGGATGGAAATACTCCTCCTACACGGGTCAGTACACTGCAAATTCCTCAGGCACAAATAACACAAGTGCATTTTCTTGTCTTCTTTGACAAAAATTGATAATTAAATGGTATTCTTTGAGAATAAATATGAAATGTTTGCCAAAGGCCATTGAAAACAAGGTCAATTATAAATTGAGATTAAACAGTTGTTTGTGAAAATCAGATCTTTGAACATTTTCAGCCTCTATCAAGAAACACAGAGTACATTCAGAATGTTGGATTTGTTTTTCCTTTGTTTGATATTGGCATTTTTCCACAGCACATTTCGGTTTAGTTTAATTATGGTATTTATTTTTCAGTTTGTCAGAGGCAGAGCTGATTGTCATATTGTATTCTCTGACAATTAATAAACCAATTAATAAACCAAGCTTCACTAAATCTGTCACTTAACCTATTCATAGTGTGTTTTTTTATTTTTGTCAATACAATATCTAAAGATGAAATAAATAATTTGTTATTTTTACCTACTGTATATATCATGACATTGTATGTCCCAGGAGCGGAAGGTGACTGTGGATGAGGTTCCCTCGGGGATCTACTTGTATCCAGAGGAAGATCAACTTGTGGACAATATTTTCACACCTGTGTCCAGCCGAAGCAGCGCTGCACTGTTTGAGGAAGCTCAGAAAGAAGTTCTCAAACTCATGAGGATTGAGGTTTGTGTTTAGCTTTGCTGATTCCTTGTAGTATTATATTACTGTGTAACTGCATCAAAATAATGGCAAAAACAGAGTCTAAATGTAAAATGAGTACAAGTCTCTAAAATACCCCGTGTATGTAGAGGAGATTTAACTTCATCAGTTGACAAATAACAGACTCATTAAATTTTTCTATTTCTGCATGAATGAGCACATTGTCATAAATTGTCCTGGAGCATCTGCTGGAAGATTAACATGATTATAATATGGAAAGGAGGTCAGCGATTACGTCCTGTCTGTGTAGGTTCTGCTCAGTCTGAAATGAACTGTTGATACATCAGGGTTCCCTGTTGTATAGTATAAGAGAACAACTACACAAGTATCAATATATTTGCACTAAAACACTTGAAATTAAATTGTACATAGTTGCAGACTTAACTCTAATGTGAGTGTCAGCGGAAGTCTTATGTCTTGTCATAATATTGCATCATATTGCACAGTTAAGATGCAACGGATGATAAACCTGCTCTTTGTGCTGTTGAGTACATTTTGCCACACTTAATATTTTAAAATTCATTGGCACTAAAAGTAAAACATGGTGTCAATGTGCAGTTAGTGCAATCTTCAAACACATACTGCACATTTTTTTGCAAGTGATGATCTCATGCTTTAAGGAGGTACATGTATTGCCAGACTTAATCTGACAAAATGTATTTTTAATTTAGATCAGTGAGTGGTGTTGATTTTATCTGAGGATAAAGGAGGCATTTGTCCCTATTCTTTTACTCTGACTCAGTCTTTAATCTCTGCTTCTCTGTATCTTTTTGTTTTCTGTCTGTTTTTAATCCAGGACCCATCCTTGTTAAGTGGGAGAGTAACGCTGCACTATGCAAAGGCTGGAGCTGTCTTAGCCAGACAGGGCGACCAGGTACTTAACAAAGCCTATTTTAGGACTGGACCATCTCTCAGTATTTGCAGTTAAGTAAGGACTGAGATTTTTCTGTTTCCTCTTCATTTTACCCTTCAGGATGTGAGTCTGCACTTTGTCCTGTCTGGCTGTCTGCATGTCTACCAACGAATGATCAATAAACAGGAAGCAGTGTGCTTGTTTGTGACTCACCCGGGGGAGATGGTGGGACAGCTTGCTGTGCTTACCGGAGAGCCCCTCATCTTCACCATTAAGGCTGTGCGAGATTGTACTTATCTCAAGATCTCCAAGTCAGACTTCTATGAGTGAGTTGGTTGACTTGGTAATGTTTTTCATAGTGCAGGCACAGCAGCAGGGCTCTGTGTTTTTATTGATAAAACTATTGTCCCTTCTAAATGCAGTCTTTTCACATAACAACAGCAACAGACACTTAATTTCAATCTTTGAATTTCGTAGTGGAAGATATGGAAGATGCAAATGTTCTGTTTCTCTTGTGTGTGTTATGTGTGCTTCCCTCTGCAGGATAATGAGGGAACAGCCTAGTGTGGTGTTGAGTGCAGCCCACACTGTGGCCATTCGCATGTCCCCATTTGTCAGGCAGATGGACTTCGCTATTGACTGGATGGCTGTGGAGGCTGGCAGAGCCCTTTACAGGTACTTTCCAACTTTTCCACCATGTAATTTAATGTAAACGGTGTACTTGCCATTAGTCATTCTCAATTGTATTAGTTGTTTTTGTAGTTAGTGTTACATGTGTGTTTTTTTTCACATTTTCAGACAAGATGATAAGTCAGACTGTACCTACATTGTTCTGAATGGACGTCTGCGCTCAGTCATCCGCAAAGCAAATGGAAAAAAAGAACTAGTTGGAGAATATGGTCGAGGAGATCTCATTGGAGTGGTCAGCACCTCACTCTCTTCTTGTTATTTATATGCTCATTTAAGTTGTAACACACTTGTAAGAAGTTAAAAGTGCAACTCAGTGAGCAGTCATAGAATGTAGTAGTCTTTTTCTTTAATGTGAGTTTTTTTTTCCTGTTTTGGTTTTCTACACCAGATTTTTGTACTATGTTGTGTCCTTTTTACAATAGTCTGTGCTTTTCATTTATCAAATTAATGTGTGTTGGCTTGTTTTTTAGGTGGAAGCTTTGACCAAACAACCCAGAGCCACCACTGTCCATGCTGTGAGAGACACAGAGCTGGTCAAACTGCCAGAAGGAACGCTCAATAACATCAAAAGACGATATCCACAGGTCACTAACTAAGCACTGATTACCATCACCTTTTGGATAGACTTTGTTTACTTTCTTTTGACTATGTGCATACTGATACTAAACTGTGATGTCTGTATTTAGGTGGTGACGAGGCTGATCCACTTATTAGGCCAAAAGATTTTGGGAAACCTGCAGCAAGGTCGTGGGCCCTTCTCAGGTGAAGTGATGGAACTGAGGAATACCATTGCTATACAAACAAAATATACACATTTTTGTCATTTAGATTACTACATCACATATCTCAGGAGTAAGTAATGGATTTCTCTTGGTACATTTCCACCACATGATAGCAGATTGAAGGAACGTTTGAGAGGTAATGGAGTCTCCTTCTAATGCACTTTGCACAGTACTTTATAGTGGCAAATATACTACACAAATATGGCAACACTTCATTTTTTTAGATAGGACTCCCCAACTCTTAACTCTAGTTGGTCAGTGACATTTTGTGTTCTTCCAGGCTAAGTTTGGCTCATACACACAGGAGAGGATTTACAAACACAATGGGAGTTTTGTGTCACGTTTTTTTGAAGATCATATTGTAGTTTCATGTAGCATTGCGCTGACACCCAGCTCCATTGACGGGATGCTAACAGCAGTGGGCAATAGCTCTGCACATCCCCAATTAGTAAATGTTGTTACAAATCCTTTATATGTGTATTAGCAACCCTGTATTCATACAGTTTATATTGAAGAGCCTCTTTTAATCTGTTTTCCAGGTTCAGCTCTGAGTCTACCCAGTATGACAACCAGTGCTGATGTCACAAATCCAGCCAGCAACCTCTCCACTGTGGCTGTACTGCCTGTATGTGATGAGGTGCCAATCAATGCATTCAACCTGGAGCTCAGCCATGCCCTCAGTGCCATTGGTATGAACACAGTGGTGTAGCTGGATTGGTGGATGACTGTTTAGTAAGCCTCTAGATTTATGAGTATTTATAATAGGATTAAAATGATTTCACTGCCTTTGTTTGACATTTAGGGCCCACTCTGTTGTTAACCAGTGACATAATCAGAGAACGACTGGGTGCTTCTGCTTTGGACAGGTATGTGTTATAATACAGGTGACAGATAAACTATATATCCATCATCATTACAATATTAACATCCATGATAAATGTATCACCTAAGGCTGCCAGTAACACAATGAATAGCAGTCTTGCAGCATTTGGTCATGTTCAACATGTAAACGTAGGCATATCTGATGGATGCTTGGGCTATGCTGTCCTGCACTCCTGCACTGTTTTGTCAATAAGAGGGAAGCCCCAGCTACTTGCACATAAGTTTGTCCCACTGTGAAATGCTTTGTTGATCTCCAGTGTCACTCACTCGTTGCCTGACTTGATCTGATCCTCATACCAGCTTCTGTATTTTCAGTATCCATGAGTACCGTTTGTCTGGCTGGCTGGCCCAGCAAGAGGACATCAATCGGATTGTGCTTTATCAGACTGACAACAGCATGACCCCATGGACCCAGCGCTGCATCCGTCAGGCTGACTGCATCCTCATTGTGGGCCTTGGAGACCAAGAACCTACACTGGGAGAGGTGTGTGTTTTTATATGAGGAATCAGAAATGTAGGACATCCAATGCAGCAATAAAGAGTTTAAATACAAATGAAATGTGATGACTTTCTGGTCTTCTTTCCATGCAGCTGGAGCAGATGTTGGAGAACACAGCAGTTCGAGCTCTGAAGAAGCTAGTTCTTCTCCACAGAGAGGATGGACCAGGTCCCTCTAGGACAGTTGAGTGGCTAAACATGCGTAGCTGGTGTTCCGGGCATCTGCATCTGAAGTGTCCGCGTAGAGTGTTCTCCAGACGTAGTCCCAGCAAGCTGGTATGAAGCAACATTTCCTGTCATTTACAGGTTTATTTTCAGCATCTGACATTTATACACATATATACTGTATGTAGCACAAATATCTGTTTATGAACTCGAAGTCATAAAATCATCATCTGGAGGACAAAATGTCTACAAGCACTTTTTTTCTAAGCCTTTACAGATTGTTGCTTTTCTTTGTGTATTTTCTGTGTATGTGTACAGAGGGAGGTATATGAAAAGGTGTTTGAAAAAACAGCCGACAGGCACAGTGATTTCTCTCGGCTGGCCCGAGTCCTGACTGGAAACAGCATCGCCCTGGTACTGGGAGGAGGTGGAGCCAGGTGAGCAGGGTCTGGTGTCTTCAGCATTTAGAGAGAAGCTTTGATGAAAGGTTCACAGTGTGATATTTAGTGACACTTCTCTTCTCACACCTCTAGTGCTCATTACAGCCAGCATTTGTTTTGTCTCTTGCACGTAAAACATTTATGAATATTTTATCCCACTAAATCTTCTACACTGGATGTTTAAATTAAACTGTAAAGAATTAGTCCATTCTGATTTCTTGAGCCATCCTGTGGATTGGTTCATTGTTTAACATTTTGTTTTCTATAATCCAGAGGCTGCTCTCATGTGGGGGTGATTAAAGCTATGGAGGAAGCAGGAATTCCTATTGACATAGTGGGAGGGACATCAATTGGCTCATTCATTGGTGCACTGTATGCTGAGGAGAGGAGTGCTGTTAGGACCAAACAGAGAGCCAGAGAGTGGTCCAAGGTACAAATTCCACCTTTGCTCATTCAGGCATTTATTTCATTTTTGTGCTACAAGGTAATGGTAATGTATTCTTATATCTTTCATAGGCAATGAACTCAGTATTTAAAACTGTCTTGGACCTGACGTATCCCATCACCTCAATGTTCTCTGGGTCTGCCTTCAACACCAGCATCTATAAAGTTTTCCAGGACAAGCAAGCTGAGGTTAGGGATTACTGCACCAGCCCATTTTTCAGACTTTTTCAAAATGTATATGGAGCACCACTGCGGCAAGTTATGCCAAAACACATGAGAAAAAAGGAATGAATAATTGTTCCTGCATCTGGCGTATGTTGGTGTACACCTTAAACAGCAAACAAATATTAGAGCAGAAAGCTGCAATATGCACATCCAGCATGGACTGCAGATGAAAGACTTTATTGAAGCAAATCACAGTTCAGCTTTGTCATGAAATCTCTGAGATTGAGAAGATTGTGGTGTTGACTAGCAAAGAAGATACATTAAATAAATTTTCCCAGAGGAAACACACTCATACCATGACTCTAAACTTGACTTAAGACTTTGGAGATTAACTGTCAGTAAGCCATTATAACAATACTTTCATATTTTTTCCCCCCAAGGACCTGTGGCTGCCATATTTCAATGTTACCACTGACATCACGGCCTCAGCAATGCGTGTTCATCAGGATGGTGAGTGACAGCTGAGCTGGCAGGACAGGCAACCAAACCACACCTTCAAATATGGATTTGGATTAACTTAATGTCTTACAGTTTAGGAGAGCATATTTTTTAGCTGTAGATAAGTATACTATATGCAACTCACACAGACAGTATAATTGCAAGAGTAGAGAATTGCTGAAGATGGCTAAATGCATTTTTCATTATATAACACAACTCAATCTAATACTGTTCTGAATGACATAAAACTAATGAATGTGAAATTGGCTATTGCTACATGATTCAGCAGTAATTAAACAGTGAGTAATGTTGTACCAGTTAGTTGCAATGGTCACACTGCGTAAAGCTCTTACGTAAAACAGAATAATGGCATGTCGCTGCATTTATTGACTTCTATTTTAATGTGTATTGGAGGAAAGAATGAGTCATGCTGCTAATCTTTTAACTACATGCTGGCGGAGCTAATGTTAAAGGCTGCTATTCTTCAAATTAATCTGAAGTTGGTGTGTTTACAAAGTGCTGAACCAGTGTCAGTATACAAACTACAAATAAGTGTGTTGAAACTAGTTCAGTAGTGCACAAACTACAATTATTGTATTTACATTGCCTTAAGAATGGCTCTTGAAATCACTGTTTTTTCTCGTTCAGAGAACAAGGTTTGATAGTAAGTCAACATGAACTTGAGGCCAAATCAGTTTGTTCCTCTTTTGTTCTACAAACATTCCAATTTCAGTCGCATTTGGAAAATACTGCAGCCACGGGCTTAGGAGAACATTTCAATATGTAGCGCATGAAAGAAGAGACTAGATTTTCTTTTTTACATGTAGCAACTAGAGTAGATGTAGCTCCTCACACTGCAAAACCTGTGAATCCAGTATGTAATTTCAGAGGCTATATGTTTTGTGATCATTATCAGTCAAAAGTATAATGATAAAAGTATAGAGTTGTTCAATTCAGTACAGACTTGTTGCTGGATTTGAGGAGTTCATGTGAGGCTTGGGTTCTCCAGTCAAACACTGAATGCTCATGTTTGCATCTTGGCATGTGTCAATGTACTAACTGCTAGAGCAAAGCCTTTCTCTCTCTGTCATCATACCATCAAAATGTCTCCTTTCCTCTTTCCTTTCTTTATCTTTTTACTTCCTTCTTTTCTTTACTTGTCTTTGTTATTTGAACAGTTGTTCCCTTTTTAGCTCTCGGTTATATATTTTCATCCTTTTGAATTCCATTTCTCTTTTAATCCTTCATTTTTAACATGTCCCCATGTGCTTAATTGATAAAACGTTTCGTCTTTGTCATCATAGTTTGTTTAAACTCTAACATTGTGCCTTAGATACTTCAGGTAACTGCACATCACAGAGCAGCCGCCTATAGATTTTAGTACAGATGACATAACCATGTAGCTGCCCAAATCCCATGTCTGTCAACGTGTAGGATCCAGAACACGTCACCCTGCTTTTATCCCCTTGCTTTGTAACAACATCCCATCTTGCTTCTCCTTCATATCCATTTTCGGTTTCCTGTAGTTGTTCTAGTGTGACACACTTGCTAGTCTTGTGCCTTTTTAAAGTAATTTAAATTCCAGTCATTGCAAAGAGTCACTTTGATATATGAAGATTAATGCAGACAGGTATTTTTTTTTCCTACAAAGCTCCTCTAGTTTGCTTTACCAATTGTTGCCTCAGTCTGCAGTTTGGAGATTTTAGCTAGAGGCCCAACAGTACCTCCTAAATTGATGGTCTACCTCTCTCATCTCTCACTCTCTCTTCTCTTTCTGCTTGTTCTACTCTCACTTTGCCTGTTGAACCAGTTGTCTAACAGTGCTAAAAATACTTGCATTTTTATATGATAATGAGCAAATTAGTATTAGTATTAGTTTTTTCTTAGAGAATAAAATTATACATCTAATGCCATAAACAAATTTCAGGATACTTTTTTGTTGACTTGTTTGTATTTATAATTATTATGTTAATATTTTGGTATGTTATTTGGTACACATAGATTGAGATCACAGTTAAACTATTCCTAGAGTATATAAACTGGGTTTATACTCCTAGTTATTTCAGTTTGTTAGAAATCATAAGACAAAATAAATAATTTTATGAGGTTATGAACCCATTCCTCTCAGTCTTGCTCTTGCATTGCTCTCTGGCTGTTTCTTTCTCTGCCTCTCATCTCAGTCTTTTTCAGTGCTCCTCTTCATCTCTGTCTCTTTACACTCTGTTCCATTTGTGACGTGGAGTCCGGCCCATATTTGATGTGTTCCTCCTTCTCCATCTCCATTTCCCGACAGGCTGTGTCTGGCGCTATGTTAGAGCCAGCGCCTCCTACACCCCTTATTTACCTCCCCTCTGCGACCCCAAGGATGGCCACTTGCTTGTGGACGGTTGCTATGTTAACAATGTCCCAGGTCAGATTTTTGAACACCCGCTCACCAAAAACCTCCTCCTCCCTGAGCCGTCATATCCTCTTCTTGTCCTCACCCACCTAATTCTAACCAACCCCACCCTGATCAGTTGGACATTGGCCCATGGTTTGGAAGGAAAGATTAAATTTGTCCTTTGGACTTGCCCAACCAGTGCCCATTCTTTAGCCAAGACTATATTATGCTCACATTAATTGGTTTACTTGTTCATACTGGACAAACTATTTTCAGTTTGACAGATGTCACTTATGAAAAAGTACATTTCTTCTTCGTTGTGAAAGTTCACCCATGCATGTCGAGATATCAGTGGCTCACAGACAGATGCATGATGGTCTAATATCGTCTTGTCCAGTATATTCGCTACAGAGTTTCTTTTTTTTTCCTCACAATATCACTTATTTTTGTTTTTCTCGTGGACTCAGTGCTTAACTTGTATGCAGTGCAGCTAATCCCAACCAACAGTTTTCCTTATTGACTTTTTGGGATGACAGGAAAATGGCTTGAGCTCCTTGACTGAGAAAACGTGCTGCAGCACAAACCCTTAATAGTAAGCCTTTAAACCATGCGTTTTCCAAGAATGATGTACTATGATATACTGTATATACTGTTAAACTATACAAGAATGCTCAACCCTGGCACAAAGGGTAATGATTTGATAAACCCAACACAGTGGTATCTCGGACAATGAACTCTTCTGACAACGAAAAATTCGTATACTGAAGAAAAAACTGCTAAAGATTTCACACGGACAACGAGGTTTTAATCGGAGAACGAATAGTCACTTCCGGGTCTTGGCCAAGCTAACAGCTGTTAGCCAAGCTAACACAGGCTAACAGCTAATAGCGTTCGCCTGTAGTCACTTCCGGGTCTTGGCCCGCAGCGTCTCGGCTCGTGGCCCGCGGCGTCTCGGCTCGTGGCCCGCGGCGTCTCGGCTCGTGGCCCGCGGCGTGGTGGAGTTGTTTACAGTTATGGACATGTGCAATGTCGACTGACACACTACCAAGTCATAAGCCAAGGTAAGGATACATTCTAAATCATTTTTAGATCTAATTTCATGCATTACGTTTCAGATAATTAACATAACTTCCTTTTCAAATAATAATAATGAATAAATGTGCAGGTA
>JAQQAE010003820.1:0-19618 GCA_029823295.1 Pseudamia nigra | reverse complement strand
AAAATGACTGTCTTACTGCGTCCAACCTCAGCAGCAATGGCACGCTGCGAGAGGCCTTGCTGATGCAGCTCAACAATGCGACCGCGTTCAAAGAGAGAAAGCTTTTTTGCCTTTGCCATCAGGAGGTCATGACAGTGTAGACACCTGAAAGAAAATTACACTGAATCCACATTTTTGCGAAGATTTGGGCTTTTAAAGGCTGTGGTCTAAAACTTTTGATCAGCTGACGAAAGCCTATTTCAGTTTAATGGTTGTTAGCAATAAATTGCTGACTCAAAATTGTTTGTCTCACTCCCATTTCTTCTTTTTGCATTTTGAAGCATTATTTAGAACCTTGTTAAGATCCAACAGTGCAAAATGTACATTCTTGCAATTTTCAACTGGTCTTAATATTTTGATCAGGAATGTATTGTACATATTAGCTACTGACTTGGGCCTTTTTAGAAACCACCTATAGCTGCTTTTTCATTGTGTGTAGGGAAAAACAAAGCTCAAACAAATTTGTTTGTGCACCACATTGTTGTGCACCATTATTACCAGTACAACTAACTGAATCAGATGCTGTTGGTGCATTGAATCAACATCACACATGAGCACAAGAACAGTGACTACGCGGCTTCTTTACCATAGTATTAAAAGAACAAAGGCTCCCAAAGGTACGGCTTTAAAATGGAAATTTACGTCATCTCGCTTGCATGCTGGCACATCCATTCATGACCCCGCCAACCTCCTACGGCTTTATGCATCAAAGGTAACCCTAGATCCCCACGGCAGTTCTTTCTACATATCCTGCTGAGATTTTGAGACGTATCCACAGCTCCTCTTACCTGTCCTCAAACATCAACTTGGATCTCTGAGACTTGGAGCCTTCCGTGGAGAGTGGAGGCACAGCCAGCTGGTTATCACAGCCTTTTGAGGATTTCTCCTGCAGAGATGGCAAGTGAGAGGGAATAACGATTTAGGGAAAGAACGAGTCTGGTGTTTGAAGTCATGGTGATAAAAACTGGAGAAAAAGGTAAAGGGGCCTGGAGGGAGAAATATACTGGGTATGAAAAAAAAAAACAAACTTGGATACAATGAAAATGTCTGATTTGGTTGCACAGACATACATTACCAGTCAAACTGTGACAGAACACGCATGGAATTATGCAGTGAACAAAAATGTGTTAAACAACCCAGAAAATGATTTACATTTTAGATTGTCCAAAGTAGTTAGATTTAGCTTAGCACACTCGCAGCACTCTCATCAGATTCGCAAGGTAGTTTTCAAATCATAGGTGTGCTTTGTCAAGAGTTAATTTGGGTCATTTCTTGCCTTCTTGGTTGTATCAACACCAGCTCTGTTTAATAAAACTCTAGTTTCTTAGCTTGGAAAGTCCAGTTAGTTTGTGGAAATGTGAATGAGCCAGCATGCTCTGGTGCAGATCAAAGAAGCAAACTCTGGTCTGCCTGAAAATGTAGGTCTCGGTCCACTTCAAGCGAACCAAATGCAGGAAGCAGACTACAATGCAGAGCACTGTGGGTAAACAACCAAAGCAAATGCACATGTAGTACAATAGCTGGGAGAAATCCCTCGCAGTCAGACAAGCTCATGAAGTGAAAAGGTGGAAAAAAAATTGTGACATGCCTGGGAGAAGAAAAGGACAAGTTTCCTTGGTGTGAAGAACTTGATGCCATTCTTGGCAAATGACCAGTGAGCAGGGGAATACATTATGCAAAAGGTTTGGCTCGTTTGACAAAGTACATTGTGAAAGCAAACTCGGACCAGGTGAATGTTTCAACCCCAATCGAACCGAATCCCCAATCGTCTACCGAAATATTAGGTGTGAAAACAACCTTAACGTGTGTCAGTTATCCTGTACAGAATCAATAGCCCTATTAGTGTTACTACAACTAATGTGCAAATCCATATTACAGCAAGAAACACTCAGCATCTTTAGGTTTTGTTGACTGCACCTAGGGACACATTAAAGTTCTTGAGATTGTTTTGGATTTACTGACCAAAGTCAAATTGTAGCTACTTTGGACATTGTACAATGTAACACATGAACATTTTTTGTTTCTTACACAATTCCATGCATTTCCATTCACAGCTTGGATGCCTTCAGTATAAAAGTACAATGTTGAACATAAAAACTAGAAGGCACTCAGAAAGACCTCCACCAAGGCAGCTCAGTTTCTCCTCTTAGTGAAAACCTACCATCATATGCTCATTTCCCCCATAATGTTATTGCACCAAAAGTAATATTTTTATATTTATTTGACCCTCATGTTTGGATTCTTTACAATGAAAACACACTGTCAACATTTGGAATCACAAACAAATCCTTAATAGTTCAATAGTTATTCACAAAAAATAGTATTTCCATAATGGTGGTTTTCTTCCGGATCTAGCTCTGTAAAATATTGAAGATACGTCACATCCGTTGGTACCTTACTGAATCAGCAGACTTTCCACTCAAATTTAGTGTCAGTTTCATGTCTATAGCATTATTTGCTACTTTACAGTAGACATTTTCCCTCAACCCCTGTAAGTATAAGCATTCTGGATCACGATATCCAGAATATAAACCATATTTGGACCAAACTATCTGGTTTGCCAGAATCAATTATGGTGTCATGCTATGTTTTTTCACTTAATTTTCTGGGTGTTATTTGTGGCGTTAAAAGGACAAATGTTGAATTTGGCCCTGTGTCACACTGGTGAAGAATCCTTTAAAAATCTTCTGGATCCAGACGATGATCCACATCATTCCCAGAATCTAATCGATTGGTCCTTCTGGCATTTCTGACCTATCATGAAAATATCACCCAAATCCATTCCTAACTTTTCAAGTTATATTGTAAACAAACAAATGAACAAACATATAGATAAATAAATAAACTAATGCCGACAAAAACATAACCTCCATGGCAAAGGTAATGGAAGAAAAAACACCAAAGGAGACTAGCAACAATCGAGCAAAATGCTTCAGTACCAATTTAATTTTGATTCTCATTCCTGTTTTCCCTGTCATAGCAACAGCATCATGTTGGTCAGCTTGCCCATACTGTTATTACTCGCTTTGTGATTTAAGTTCCCCTGGAGATGCATGTGGCACAGATGGCAAACATGATGAAAGAGTGTGCTCAGACTGTTGCAGTATCTGCGATGCTTGCCAGGAATTTTCACACATGGCTCATGCCCTGAGATAAGGTTACCCCACACACACCTTGCTTTCGCGAGTGCTGCGTCCCTTATCCTCCCCTTTCCTGTGTTTGGAGGTGGAGCTGCCCTTGGTGCTGTGACTCCCCTCCTTGCCGCTGCCCGTCCCACTGGACAGAGAGGTGGAGGACTGGCTCACTGTCCTCTTCCGACTCGGGTGCTCCGCTCTGAGCGTCCGCTGAGGACCTGACATGGAAGGCGAGGGGACGGGCTCCTCTTTCTTTTCCAACGATCTCTTTGATCTGGTGGGACATGAAAATCTTGTTACAAGTGTCCTTTAATTATGTAGCCACAAAGTATCCTCAGCCTTGTAAGCGTTTGCTCTCTGAATTTACAGGGTTCATTTTCAGGCAGTTTATAAAACAGCACACATAGGATGATCTGTGAATGATTATCAGGAAACTCACTCTTTGCTGTTTTTATGATGAGACACAGATTTCTCCTCCAGCTTGCATCGCTTGCTCTCTTGTTTAGTGCTGTCTTCCTCAGTCTGAAAGACAAAATTACAGTCTGTCAAACAACTCATTGCAAGTAGGTAAATTTTGTTCTCCTGGAAATGTATTTACAGATCATTCGTGTAGAAGGACAGAGCAAAACAGAAAGCAAGGCAAAGAAAAAACCTAAGGAAATTACTGCTACATGCTGCATAACATTTTCAAGAAAGTAACGGTAAAAAAAGCAAATATTCCACTGATGATTTTTGACATTTTCTGAAGTACTGCATTAGAGATGGTTGACGAAAGGGCAAAGTTCAAAATAATGCTACAGAGCTAGTGTTCTAAACAAGATGTAAAAACACTTTTCCTATAAGAGTCCTGATACACAGAACATTTAACTCACGAATGACATTTTCCTAGTTTTCCCAAAAATGATGCCCAATCATCCCTGGTCTCATCCATGAAAACATCACAGACCTTTCTGGATAGAAAGCAGTGGCAGAACACTAATTCTTCTATTCTGTTTATTACAGCCATTTGTAGCCTATAGCGCCTCCTTCTGACAACACCTTATATGAAAATGTACTACTACAGCTACTTTCATATGGGAAATTAAAATGCGTCTAACGACAGGCCACAAAGACAACAGAGGACAGACTGAGAAGTGCTACGTGAAGTTATATACCTTGTGTTTCCTTTTGCCTTTGCTGGAGCTCTTTTCAGAACTCTGCTTGCTGAAGTCTTTGCTGTCCCTGTCAAGAGAGTCGTCCCTTTCCACTTTTATCTCAACAGGCTCCTTGTAGGGCCGCCCTGGGATCCTAGACAGCAAGCTGAGATCTGTGGCAAATGCAAGAGAAAGGGCAGGGGACAGTTTAATGTGGGACAAAGTAAGGAAAAGCTTCATCAAGATGCAGTCCCATGAGTACAAAGATTACAGTCGAAGTCTGTATTTTCTTCTTATGAATATTTCCGACTAACCTATCTTCACAAGTAACACCTGCTGCTGAGGCGGTCTCGCAGGATACCGTTCTTCAGAGTCACTGAGAGGAGACAACAGTTCTTTTTCTTCCATCGGAGAAAACACGCACACCGGCGTCCTGATGCTCTCTGTGTACTTCGGCGTTTGCGACGAAGACGGGATGCTCTCGTTCCCCTCGGAGTCTGATGATGACGAGTCGGTGTCAACAAACTCACGCGACTTCTGCGTCTGAGTCTTGGTTGGCGCCTTGGCTTTCCGTTTGTCCGTGGTGCTGCTGACGACAGATGCAGTAGGCCTCGGGGAGGATTTAGGTTCTTTTCTGGTAGGTGGTTTCCGCGAGCCTTTAGTAGCAGCTTTGGGCCGGTGAGGAATCTCTGGGGCTGGCTCGCTCTCCACTCTAAGACCTCCCTTAGGTTCCTCTACCACAGGTGGCTTCTCAGACTTTTTTGGCTGTTTTTTACCGTCAGCCTTACGACTACTCGTCCCTCCCTCACTTTGAGCGGGGGACTTTTGTCGGCCACGTCCACTCTCGGCGCCCTTTTGCGCTGCCCTCAAGTCCCTGCTTGGGGCTGGCGCTGAGGAGTCTTTCGACCCTCCTCCCTGGCTGCTGTAGCCTCGTCCTGAGCTGTTATCCCGGCCCTCTTTCTTGCACTTGGTTGGAACATTATTGTCCACCGGAGATGCTGGGGAGAACTGCTTCGCCTTTTTAAACCAGTTGTCCAGCTGCCACTTGTTGGCCATGGGTTGTTCAGGCTAAAGAGAAGCAAAAGAACAAGTAAATGTAAGGAAGACATCGGACATGTTGATAAAAATGTACACTACGATTCAAAGGTTTGAACACACCTCCTTCAGTATTTGTATTATTTTCAAGATTGTACATTAATACTGAAGACATCCAAACTCTGATAGAACCTGTATGAAATGATGTAGTAAACAAAAAACTGTTAAGCAACCCACAATGTTTGTGTTAGAATGATTTGCGTGCCTTTTCAAAATTAATTTGTGCCATCTCTTACCCCTTTAATGCCTTTCAAATGGTCTTGCTGAAAAAGGCCAGGTACAGATCAATAGCCCTATTAGTGCTACTACAACTACTGTACAAACCCATAGTATAGTAATAAACCCTCAAGGAATGAAGGTCAGTGCATCCAAAAAAAATCTCAAGAACTGTGAATGTGCAGTCACCACAACCATCAAATGCTATCTGAGGTGCAAACTGTTGATTTCTGAGGCTGGTAGTTCTAAACAAATGTATCTACTGCAACAGACGTAGCTCTCAGGGTGTTTTCACCCGGTCTAGTGGTTCGATTGGACCCACAAGTTGCTACAATGTTGCAATTCTCAACTGGTTCAGTCCACATTCAAACCAGCGTTTTTGCAAATGAACTAACCACTATGAATGTTGTATATCCCCCCACTCATGTGGCAGCGCTGTTTACAAAATACTGTGTTTTGGGTGACATAAGTGAGAGCTGATTGGCACAGCATTTGTAGAGGGAAAAATCCAGCAGACAAAAATATTGGATTTATGCTTTATTTCGGAATAATGAATGGTACTATTTTACTTGTTTTTGTGGCGATTTATTATTATCATTTGTGCAAAAAGCACAAATACTGCTGTCGTTCCAGCATGGAAATCATATTCGGGTCGAAAAAACTGCGTGCTCCTTTTTGGCACGGAGACGACGTACTGTATCAAAAGACTCTGACGTAGAGACTTTTACTAGCTTCTTGAAATGTACATCACAGCTTGCTACGGAAGCCTCCGTAGAACAAAAAGTGCTACATTACAGACAGCGGGACAAAATTGAGACTGGGCAGAGTTCTCACCATCAGCAAACCTCACTGGAGTTCGGATGGAGGCGTACCTTCTGGAGGTGGTCTCGGTACGGTTCTTTAGTCCGAACCAAAACAAACTGGTCCACTTTCACACTAGCCCAAACGAACTAAACTTGCAGGTGTTCCAGACTCCAGTCCACTTTAAGCGGACTAAATACTGTAGTGTGAAAGCACCCTTAGTCTTTGCTTCCTGGAACGCTCCTCATGAGAGCCAGGTTGATGTTTTTTTGGCAGCTGTGCCTCTTGAGCTTTTTGGATTGACTGGCTTTCATCTCTTACAGAAATGATGGACTGACTTTTTTCTTAACTGAGTGTTTCTTGCCATAATATAGATTTATACAGTAGTTGCAAAAGCAGCGATAGGCATATTGACTCTGCACCCACCCTTCCTCTGCGCAGGACAACTGATGGTCTAAAAGAAATTAATAAGGCATCAAGAAATGGCACATATTAACCCTTGACCTGCAAACTAAAAACTGGTCCGCTGTCAAATTTAAATATGGATTTCTACACTTTCACAGTTTGGATGTCGGCAGCATTAATGTACAATGTTGAAAACAACCAATGAAGGAGAGGGCACCTCCAAACTTTTTACTAGCAGTACACATGTATGACAAAAGCTACTATCAGGTAATTACTTCTGGTGAAGCGGGCCGTGGGTGCTCATTGGCTTCGCTGTCTGTCGTGCTGCTTTCACTCTCGCTGTCTGAGCCTGAGCTGCTCTCTGATCCGCTGTGGCTGCTTGAATCATCTCTGGATTGCTCGGCTCCTTCGCTGTTATTACTGTTGAACAAATAAAACAAACATTTCAATGTAAGACAATGAAAAAAGTAAAAACACCCAAAAATCAGCAGCGTTGCTTCAAAAAGAATTCAGCATTTAAGTATTCTTTCTCACACACTTATCAGTAAGCATTAAGCTCAGACTTACCTGGCTGATGTGTTTCTTGAGACGTTTTTCCCAGAGTCTTGTTCCCCATCACTATCCTCGCTGCTGCTTAGTTTTAGATCATCTTCCAGCCTACTGACACAGGAAAGCAATAAAATTAAGTGTTTTTTTTTTTTTATTACAGCAGTCTGTGTGGACTATTTGAGTGCAATAGAATCATACCGTTTGTTTGCCGTGTTGTAGTGCATTAGAACTTTAGACCAATTAAACAGAAACCCCATCTATTTGATTTTTCAAGCAATTCATTTGAGTTCAAAGTGAGCCTGAGCAATTTGATACACTGTTTTGTGCACAACTTGTCGAAAAATACAGTATTTTCTTGTTCTGTGCTCATGTCTTGCCATTCTGAATGTGAAGTCAATGTCACTTGCATCCTCAGCAGCAGAGGGAATGTGATGAAATTAGCTGCAGAAGACAGGCTGCTTTTAAGCTGAATTTGAAGGACAGACATCAAAGTTGTATTCACTAGGGTTAGGGGTCTCTTTATGTTTTTGACTGCAACATTTCTGCGCTTATTTTGTTGCGACTGCAGCCACAAATCTGTTTCAGTTTATCCGCAAATTACTGGATTTAAAATGCAAATACAATTCATGTTCTCTTGCACGATAAATTTTTGTGAGCTGGGCCTCGCGAGAAGCCATCTGTAGCCATTAAACAGGGACACAGACATCGTAACAACATGCAAACATTACTGCAAATCAATTCCCTATCATTCCCTAGTTACGAAACGAAATCCCTAAGATTATCCCATTGATATGGAGAGCACAAAATTTTCAATATATTCGAACATTGTACACAAAAACACCACAAGGGCTCAAACATATAAGTGAAAAGTCAACATAATTTTAGTCTTTGGTCAAAAGGAGTTTTAGAATTAAACATATTTTAACAATAGCTGTTGTTTTAATCTGCTTTTAAAAATGGACAGAGATGCTGATGGTTTTATAGTGCAGTCAACATCATTCGAGATTTGTGGACCTTTACAGGCTACACTGTAACTTGTACATTTCAGTGTGCATTTCTTGCCCCTTAAGAGTTATTTTCCCCTTGTGGTGCACCCCTTAGATTAAATTTTTTGTCAAATCATCAATGATTTATGGAGTTCCAGACTGATTTCACAATGTCCAGATAACAAAAAAGTGTTTTTGAAAAATGGAATTCACACAACATTTGAAGCAACCTGACAACTTATTACAGTGTCACCAGTTTACCCACAGAGTTATTGTTGCAGATGAGTTGGCCACGTCTGGAAACAAATCCGGTCTGATCACTTGCAAACAACATTGCGGACAGACTGTACTAAGGCTTTGATTTGGTAAACAAATCTGACTGGCCTGATGTTTGAACAAAGACTAAGGCACTGTGGCCTGGCATGACTGGGTTTCTTAATATTTGTTTTTATGTAAAATTCAGGATTCTAAAGAAATTAACCTTATGCAACAAAAAAGTCAACACGGCTTAGGAAATAAGTAAAGCACTCACGTGGGCTGGTCATCGCAGGTTTTGGATGGATGGCTGCTGGAGCTTTTGGAAGAACTGCCGCGCTCTGAAATAAACAAAGGAGACTATTAGGAAAAATATCTACATGCGAATTCCTTTGTTAGGGTATATTTGAACCTGAATTGTCTGATACTCACTATGTCCACTTGGAAATGGGTGAGAGTCCTGAGAGCAAAAGAAATGTAACAGATGAAGTTTAGGAACCGGTTTCTTTTAATGAGTTTCTATTAAATTCTACCGCAAATCCTTTAGTTCATTTCCGTATCAAGCACAAAGTGAAACAACCATGACTGAAGAGGACAGCCAGACATAATGCAGTCACTTTGTCTGGGTTTGCATGTGAAATGTGAAAAGTTTGGACACACCTCCTCCCATGTATTTTCTTTATGTTTATTATTTTCAGCAATATACATTAATACTGAAGACATCCAATCTGTCAAAGAACATGGGAACATGGGCAAAAAAGCATGAAACAGCCAAAGACAATATGTAGCTTTGATGACAGCTTTGCACAAGGTTAAATAGTCTCTTAGGATGGTGTTCATATCTCAGGTGAGTTCATTTGTGCCATTTCTTGCATTCTTAAAGTGCTTTAGACACATTCAAAGTCCTTGAGATTTTTTTATATTGACTCACCTTTTCTTAAAGTAACAGACTGTCTTTTCTCTGTTCTCAACCAAGTGCTTCTTGTCATACTATGGATTTGTACAGTAGTTCTAGTGGCACTAATATGGCTATTCCTCTGCATAAGAAAACGTATGGTGTAAAACACATTAACAAGGCAAAAAAGGCACATCTTAAACCCTGACGAGGCATACCTGTCATTTTAAAATCAGAACATCAGTGTGCAAAGCTGTCATCAAAGCTAAATGTAGCTACTTTGGACAATCTAATATATAAAACATGTTCTGGGTTGTTTAACACTTTATTTACTACATACTTCTATAAGTATTCTTTCAGAGTTTGGATATCTTCAGCATTACTGTACAAAAAAAAAAAAAACAAACAAGCAAAAAAACCCACAAAAAGCATTGAAGCAGCAGCTGCGCCCAAACTTTTGCCTGGGTGTGCATGTAAGGACTGTTGCGAGGATAGCAAAGTAATTACTGAGCCCTATTTGTTTAAAATGACAATTGTTTTAACCAACTTGTGAATGTAGCCCGCGATGTCCTGCTTACCTTAGTAGGGAAAGGAAACTTGGAGGGCTCTGTTTTGCAGGGGGTGTGGATGGCTGTCAGGGGAGGGGGCCACGACTGAGTCATTTCCTGAGGAAAAACACACATATTCAGAGGAAAAATGTTCAAAGCAGTTTTAAGGTATGAGTAATATTTTATTGACTCAGAGCAGCAGACTTTCCTTGGAAACACTCGAGATACACTCATGTGAGACTTATTTGGATTAGATGAATAATTAAATGATGAGCCTGCAGTACCTTCAGGATTTCATCCACACAGTTGGCGTCACTGGAGCCCTGAAGAGACAAACATCACACTTAGCACATGTGGTAATTAACGTGATGTCAGTGCAGCAGGTGAGCAACCACTGCCATTTTGACGATGAGTCATAGTAAAGGGAGAAGTAAAACTGTGAGGTAATTTGATACTTATTATACCCGTGTAAGTGTATTCATGAACCATAAACTTCTTACTCAACTGAATTATATCTATTTCTGCATAAATACAATATGCAAGGTTAAAAAAAAAAAAAAAAAACACTTATAGCTACAAAGCTGTGCTGCTCTGTAGCATTAGTGCATTAACTCCAATTTATTTGATGTACCTTTAATTTTATTGAAATAATCATGATAATACAAATGTCTATGAATGCACATTAAGGACCTGTGTGACCTATTTCACCAGTGGCTCTTTACTGTAGCTTCATAGTGTTCTGACTTCCATAGCACCTACATACAATTCACTTTATGTAGCACCAAACATAGTACATATTCACGCCATGAACCTTACAAATTGCAGGTTAAAACTTTACAAACTGCTGCAAATTCTATGCGTTGAACAGGCTTCAAGCGAGCACCAAATAGACTCTTATTCTATTAGATCTCCTTCAAGATGAAAGTAATGTTAGCAGGAGACATTTTAAGCCTTGCTGCTCCTAAAAAAAGCCACTTTTTGATGAGAAGAGACGCCTCGTTCACCCACATGCCACACCACATCATGATGCACTAACGGGTGCTCAGATGATTTCTGACTAAGCAGCACAGTTAGCATTAGAGGTTTTGTTTGTAGTTTTGTTAGTATCAGCAATGCAAAAGTTTCCTCAAGTGAAATCAAGGATGAGTTTAACACAACTTATGTAAAACTTGTACTTTAAGAATTTTATGACAGAAACTCTGACAAATGAAATACAGAAATAAGCACATAGACCGTCTTACCTCCACAGGCTGGGAGGGGATCTTCAATTTGGACAGTGAAGCCTTGCCGTTAGACTTCATTTCTCCCATGGTACTGCTGTGCGACTGTCCGCTGTAACTTTCTGCTTGTGAGCTTTTGGGTTCTGCCGTTTCCTGGCCGTCCATGGGCCGCACATAGGCTGTGGGTTTCTGCAGCATGGAACTGGGCTTGGACATGATAGATGGGGGAAAGGACTGACTGGAGTGCTGTCCGCTGGGGAACGTGTGGACCCGTGAGGGTGAGTCCCAGTTGGCCTCTCTGTCTCGGGGGGACTTGGGCCGGTAGCGCTCTTTGCTGTGATGCTGCTCAGTAGAAAGGGAGCTCCGTGAGTGACTGTTGCTGCTGGAGGAACTCAGGGAACCTTTAGCTGGACTTGACGTGTGGGATTTTGAATGTTCTGACCCACTGCTGTGCTTACTTGACTTCTTTTCCCGCACTTCCCCACCGTGTCTTTGGCTACTACTGCTGCTGCCGCTGCTTCCTCCGTTCCCCCTCTGGCTACTGTGTCCACCCTGAAGCACCGAGCGCTTCTGGGACTGGGATGAGGATCCTCCTGCTGGCCCCACTGGGGTCCACTTACTGCTCTGGCTGCTGCTTCCAGTACTGACACCACGCTGGTCTCCAAACAAAGGTGGCCCTGACTTCTCCTCAGAGGAAGACGAGCTGTTAGAAGGTTTACCGCCGAGCTTCGGAAGCGTGTCTCCACTAATCGGCTCTTTCATCTCGTCGTAATTGCCCAGCATGCTCTGAATACGACTGGACAGTTTATCTTCCTTGCTGGACTGCAGAGAAAAGCAGAACATGGGAAGTACAGAAATTAGAAACATGGTCAACACTTGAGGGAATTGCTGTTATTTTCACAGTTTTAAACTAAGCATAGGTCATGAAAATGTAGTCAAATTCACATTAAAAAAGTATCAGTGTCCAGTATTTACCGATATCAAACATCATCACCATCTCCTTCTACACTGAATGTAAAATGCACTGAAGTATTTGTTTTGGCCATTCGGTAGATGTCAGTCTGGTGTGAACACAAACTAAAAATAATGTGTGATGCTAATGCACCTTAACACTGGATGTCGCAAAATGGAAACGCAAAAGGAAATCCGTGTTTGGAGTCACGGTAGGACTCCATGGAAGTGTGTGGAGACAAAAACTGTACTTTTAAAAAGGTAACTAAAACACAGCCGTTCTTTTTAGTGAGACTAATGGAAGCTTAATTGTGAATCCTACATTCACCAGACAAAAGTTTGGACACACCTTCAGAGTTTTTTTCTTTATTTGTTATATTTTCCACAGGCAATATAAAACATGTTCTGGGTTAACACGTTTATGCTGACTACATAATTCCATATGTGTACTTTTGCAGTTTAGCTGTCTTCTATATTAATGGGCAATGTTGATAATACAAGTTTAAAAAAACAAATAAAGGGAAGATGTGTCCATGCTTTTGACTGGTAGTGTAGATCTAAAATTCTTCAGAATCTTACACATTGCACCTTTAAATATTCATAACACAGACATAGGACTCCACAGCCAATCAGCTCTCACTCGAGGTGAACTCTGATAAGTCTGTCCATAGTTCCATCAGAGGTTAATCAATCACTCTGAGGCCACAGGCTTCAGCTGACCAGCATGAAAACCAGTCCGTGACCAGACTGGAGTCTGCATAGGGTATCTTGTTTCACATTCAGCCTCAGACCTCTATTTTGTTTGACAGATTAACGAAGAGTGTGAGGAAACACAAGCCGTTATCTGCAGCAGGAATGTAACTAGCTCGGTCACAATGCTACACCACCTCCTGCTAGCATGACCTGGCTCACACGTGTGTGTGGTTAGTGAAATGTGGATTCACTGATGCTTTACAAGTTTAATTTTACTTTGTAGTACATGAATAAATTACCACACTAAACAGTAATCTAATAGAATAAATATAACTTTTATATATTTTCAAAAACAGTATTTAAAGAAGTTTGTATTCTCAAATAGTAAAGTTAATCACCAAGGAAGAGTGATGAGAATTATTATTATTACTATACATTTGGTATCATTTATATAATTTCAATTATATTCATTGCAGTACACTTTTTGTCCTTAGGGTTTATTTTTGTCAGATTAATCAGTTAGAATCCATAGGCCCATTTCCACTGTAGGAACTTTGGAGCAAAAGAGGGTGGGGTGTGGGGGGGTGGGGGGGTTTACAGGAACGTCCTCTCACTCGGCCCCTCTCGACCACTGCGCGTCTCCACTGTAGAGAACCCACCGTCAAAGTAATTGCGGCATAATCACGTAAACATGATTGTGACACGTAAACAACTACGTGCTGAGAGCAAAAACAGAGATAACGACATTGAGGACAAAGATAAACATGGGGGGAGCTAAGGTGGCTGCCTCATTTCTGATTTGTTTTGCGTGTACATGGTGGCAGGCAATATGAAAGAGATG
Organism: Pseudamia nigra; assembly: GCA_029823295.1. NCBI lineage: Eukaryota > Metazoa > Chordata > Actinopteri > Kurtiformes > Apogonidae > Pseudamia > Pseudamia nigra. The sequence goes on along the minus strand of JAQQAE010003820.1, from coordinate 5,857 downwards.
AGAAGACGCCTTGAAGAAGCCTGAATCCTACCATTTACTACTCGTCTTCTGTAGGGCTTTAAAAATGCCGCTGTTTCCTATTGATGTCATATCCTGCTCTAGGTATACGCCTTCAGCATGACTAAACCTTTAAACTCTGCCCAGGAGTTTTCAGGGCCATTTGGAGTACCTGCCACAAAGCAAGGTTAGAACCCATAAAGGTTACTGTAATTTGACCCACGGGGTCGATTCCTGCAGTGGAGACATGGCTTATGTTGTAAGACCTCATATTACTCAAAATGAATGAAATAAGATTGTGAGTCCTGTCTTTTACAGTATTTTCTCATTGGCACACCTTTTGTCATGTTCCCTTCATGTTGTTTTCATCTTCCTGCACATTTTACAAGATTTGTGTTCTTTTACAAATAATTTAAAAACTCAAAGAATTGTCTGGCAGATTCAACTTTCCCTCAGGGAAAATATATTAGCCATGAAAATGTAAACCAATGTATCAGAAAAAAAGTGTATAATCATTGTTACTGATAAAATGTTTACAGCATTTTTGACTATATTTTCAGTCTCTACTCATCACCAATAATATTGGCTTGGCTGATATTGCGTAATAAGAAAATGAAATTAAAAACGCAACAATTATAGACTTGGCTTAAAATTACTCAACACACCATGTTTAAAGCACAGATGAAAAACTGATCATTAAGAGACATACTGTCTGGTATGAAACTGAAAATTAGTACTGCTCGTCCATAAGGTGTGCACTACCGGTACATATATAACTGTAAACATTTGTGGTGTTTCTAAAAAGTTCAAACTGAGGTGGAGGCTTTCACCACATGATTTTTGCTCTTCATTCTATTCAGTTGAGGTACAACGACTTCAGCACTGCACCATAAAACGCTTACTGCTCTGCTGTTCTACATCTGGGAGGCCACAGCTGCAGCTGTGTGCACACATGGCTGTTAATGCACACAGCAAACTTCCACTTAGTGAAGCATGACAGAGGGGGGAGAAAAAGTCAAACTGCTGCTTATATAAGACTCAGACAAGCAGGAGACGAAAGATATGTGTAGAAAAGACAGACACACAGCTGACTATATGAAGCACCTTTTCTGTATCAGTGCGTCGTGTCCTTTTTCTTATATGTGAAGAACCTACAGCACAATAAGTGATTATGTGCTGCGAAGGCTCTTTTCTTTTGCAAAGGCCAGGGACGTTTCCCTCTTCAAAGTCAGCTTTTTTTACCTTTCACTTTGTTGTGGGCCAAAACACACAGGCCAGCACTCATCACTCACCTCTGCTCCTTCTATTCCCAACCTGTCAGGACACATTCTTCACTACTGCTTTGATGGCCTCCTTTTCCAGCTAAGGAAAAGGAGCCACTTACCTCTGCTCAAATCTGCTTAGTGGCAAAGATTAGACCAGCCCAGAGAATGAAAATCCTCTTTACAACTACAGTGGCCGCTTGTTGGCCTACATCTGTGGACCTATTAAGACCAGACAAGAACAGGCCGGTGGTGTATTCTCTACAGGTTGTGTTCCAGGCAGACTGGAAGTTTAGCATTTCTTAAAGGTCCCATAGGAAAATCCATGTGCACTGAGTTTTACGGTTTATGTCAACTCTGCAATGTCAAAAAATACTGTGCAAATTTTAACTTCTTCCATGCTGCCAGTGCTGAGAACAACAGGAAGAACAAACCATTCTGGATTTAATTTGTGACATCACAATAGATAACCAATAGCAAAAAGTTCATAAGTCTTGCCCCCATGAGCCAAGAGATAAAAAAAAAAAATTCTCAAAATTTAGAACATCACAAGTTACAACCAAGAATATTCAAGCTGAAATTAGCCCCCCCAGCAACTGCCAATATTTGTGGCCATTTTTCTGAACTGTGCATGAATAGTGCATATTTTTGGGCTGTAGTGCCTTACAGAGTAGTCTTCATTAGCTTGGAACATAACTTGCAGATTTCGTCTAGCGATTTTGCGTGTCGGTACGCGTCTTCCCTTTTCTGGCCCGCTACATTCAGACCAGCACTGTGTAGCAGCCGAATCACAGCGTCATATTTAGTAATGATATGATATGCTGAAACATGCTGGCAAGAACACTGGCCAACAATTCAAACAATTAAAAGGATTTCTGTAGAAAAGTGGGTGGGTACAAAGCGTCATGGTGAAATTGGAGTGTATGCAACAAAGGAGCCCTTGAGGGGACCAAAAAAAAAAAATTACACCTTATTTTGTAAATATCCATATAGCAGTCTTCAAAAAAGGTGCAGTATGTAACTTTTTTTAGTAATAACTGTTGAAACTGTCACTACATTCTAGTAGTAGTAGTAAAGTACAGTGATGTGGGTTAAAAAAAAAAAAAAAGTCTCCTTTTGCTTCATCTACAGCATCTCCACTGCTACTGTTCAATTCTACCAACGAGCAATAAGGGTACTGCTAGCTGGCTTACAATCATTCTCATGCACTCGCTTCAGATGCTTCTCCTAGCACATCCAGTATGTATCAGGCATGCACTGCTGCAGTTTTAGCATGTGTGGCTGAGGAATGGAAAGGTCAAGAAATAAAGGACCCAAGGGGATACATTAACAATTCCTCCATTAGCCACAGCTTATACAACAAGAAAGAGAAAGACGAAAACAACAGCAGCTTGTAAGAGCGGGCACTTCCGCCCCTCCATGTCTGGTGTTCGGACATGGGGTTCTGACCAGCTGCTGATCAGCTCCCAGTCACGGAGAACCAGAGGTGTCAGCGCTGTTAAAATTTTCAGGCACAGTCCTAGATTTCCCTCCAGCTACATACTGCAGCTTTAGTAGACACATATAAGCAGTCCAGAAATAAATTTAAGTGTTAAGATATAAGCATTTAATTTAGCCCAGTATCAGTAGGGTTCAATTTACTATAAACAGTGCCCAAAAGACACTAGGCTACACTATACTTTTCAAAAGAAGGGGAACTTTTAATGTTACGTGAGCTTTTTCTGGCATGTCTCTGCATTGTAAACAAAGTATGTCTTGAGTTTGCCCTATTTAGCTTTAATCGCATACAAGCTGTAAAGAAGAACAAGTACTGGCCTACAAACACGAAGTGCAGTGACGAAACATTTGAGTTAAGACTAGAGTTTGACTTCACGACATCCGTCTTGTTCTGTTACAAACCGCCTCGAATCAGTCCTGTTGCAATGCAGAGAAAATCAGGAGTCAGTGCTGTGATAACTCTAATATCAAGGCAAAAAACAAGGCAGAAAGTGGTAAGTCATTAAGTGCTTTGACTAAAAACAAACATGAATGGGAGTAAATTTACAAAATGACAAAATAAAGTTGGGAAATGAGGAAAAATGAGGAAAAATTAACAAAATGTAAAACAAAATGAAGAAACCAACAATATATGATAGAAAATAATAAAACTGAACAACAACAAAATATAAGCCACGCGATAACGAAAGAAACAAAATGAACATTTAAAACATGACTGTGCATTAAGAAATATGGACAAAATAATAATAAATTATTCAGCAATCAACAGAATAAAAATCAACATGATAAAAAATAAAGAAAATTCACAAAATTAGAAGCAAAATGACTACAACAATCAGAAAACTGAAGAAGACAACAATAACTAAATAAGAAACATGAACAATATATGATGCAAAATAATCATAAAAATTGAACAATAATTAACAGGATAACAGGCAAAATTATAAGAAAGTGAAAAAGAAACTTCGTAGAGATGAGCAGAAAAAGACCAAAAGCACACAGGATTGATTTTATCCAGGAGATAAAGATGAAACCTGACAAAACACCCTTTTTTCTATACATCGACTTCAAACCAGTCTTCTTTCATCCAGTGTTCTCCATCACGTGAGCAGCCAAGAGACATATTTTCTTCGCAGGAATGAAGTTAAACAAATCATACCGACAGCTGTATATGTAAAGAGCAACCAAAGAGGACTTCCACCGCTACTATAGAAGCCTGAGGGTAAACATATCTGAGCTGCTGCGCTACGTGAGACAGAAGATACGCGACGGCTTGATAGACTGTGCAGATCTCACTTCCTGCCACTGTTAAAAAGTGACTAATCAACTACGTGACTAAAAACTGGACAGGAAGCGACAAAACGTACCACTTTATAGGGTTCAGGAAAGAGAGGTGAATTTGCTGGAAAGGCCTCTCCCCCTCCCTGCTGGATTTCTTGATTTCGCCTTTCTCTTTCTTTCATTCGGAGCACATTCCGGTCCTCACGGTTCATGTTGCTGTAAGAAACAATGACAAATCGACATAAAAAGGCTGACAAGAGATGAAGCAGAGGAGCGGTGTTTCAAAAGTGACACAGAAAAAAAAAGCCCAGCTGATATACAGGTGCATCTCAAAATATATGTCACAATATCAATGATACACAAAAGGATATATAACACAGCAAAGTCACACTTCTGAAAAGTACAGGTGCACCTAAAAACTGGAATATCATGGAATTGTTCATTATTTTATATAATTCTAATAAAAACAATGAAACTTGCAAATATAGTGAACAACAAAGGAAACTCAAGTATATCCTAATAATGCTTTAAATGTACAACATATCCAGAGTGTACTCAGGGTGCAACAAATGATGGTAAATGAAAGCATTTCATATCAATAGCAATGACTGCCATGTTCTGGATCATTCTGGACTCGTATACAGTTAATAACGTATATGATTACCATGTGCTACAATTAATGCTGCTAATCTCAGTGGCATTGAAACCACTAAAAGGAGGGATTTCATGTAGTGGTATGGCATGCCACTCCTATAAGGCATTCTGAAGCTGAAGAACAGTGTTGGAGATGGGGATACGGGCTCCAACACGCCGATCCAGACTATCCCATCGGTGCTCTATGGGCGACATAAGCAGCGAGAATGCTGGCCAGAGAAGGGTACCGACATTATTCAGGCTTAAGAATTCAGTTATGACCCCCGTCGTTTGCTGACGTGCGTCGTCTTACTGCAATGTCAGATTGTGACAGTGTACAAACGGCACCCCTAGTGTACGTAGAAAAAAAAACTGAGTTTCATTTGTTGTTCGGTATATTTCTCTATTTACTACACAAACTGAAATATTTTAAGCCCGTTTTTGCTTTCATTTTCATAATGCTGGCTAAAATCTCATGAAAATTTTATAAGCTCAAACATCTGACAAGTATGGTTGTCCTTCTGAATGACAGTAACACCATGGTCAGCAAACCACTTCCCAGTAGTTTTGACACTGTGGGCAGGTGCCAAGTCCTGCCAGAAAAGGAAATCAGCATATCCATAAAGCCTGTCCGTAGACGGCTCTGTTGACTATGGATGTGATGAAACCCAGTAGACTGACACCAGCAGGTGACGTGACAGACGACGCATAACTGACCGTGGACTAGACTCGGGCATCATTTGGGTGTTTTTTGATACCGGCGCTAAATCGATACTTAAGAAATGAAATAAAATTGAACAAAATTTTAAAAAGCAGGAAAGAAAAATAAGTCAAGAAAACTGGAAAAAAATAGAAGCAAAATGAAGAACATAACTAGGAAAACAAAAAAAAGGACCAAAATATGCAACAAAATGAAGAAACAAACAATGACGCAAAAGAAAAATGATCAAAACAATTTTAAAAATTTAACAATAATTAACAATATGAGAGACAATAATGATTAGAAAATGTGCAAGTAATGGTGAAAAATCAGCCAAAATAAGAAGCAAAATGAACAAAATACAGTGGTATCTCGGATAAAGAATTTAATCCATTCCGGCGTCACATTCGGTATCCGAATGATTCGTTATCTGAATGGACTTTTTCCATAGGAATACATGTAAAACCAATTAATCCGTTCTGGACCC
>JAQQAE010003819.1:0-19619 GCA_029823295.1 Pseudamia nigra | reverse complement strand
TGCCTTTCCACTCTTCATCCTCTTCAATGCCCTCCTCACTTCACCCTTACTAATCTTTGCTACTTCCTGGTCCTCAATGGTCACCTCTTCCACTCTTCATTTTCCTCATTCATCAACTCTTCAAAGTACTCTTTCCATCTTCCCAAAACACTTCTGTCATCAGTCAATACATTTCCCTCTCTGTCCTTAATCACTCTAACTTGCTACACGTCCTTCCCATCTCTAGTTCTCGGCTGTGCCAACCTGTATAAATCATTTTCTCTCCCTCCTTACTGTCCAACCTAGCATACAAGTCATCATACGCCCTGTGTTTGGCCTTAATTATTTTTGTACATTGTTGATCTTTGTTACTTACTCATTTTGAACCAAATGTAACTGACCAGATAACAGTTATTCCCCATCCTAAATGTAACTAATAGTACAGAGTATTCTGCAAAATAACTACTAAACCACTGTCAGAGGTACATTTTACAGGAAAAACTACTCACATACTGAAAAGGAGTAGAGGTACTTGAGTACTACTCACTTCTGGTTATGATGTGATTGTAGCCTGAAACATTTTTCACTGTTCGTCTTGTTTGCATGCTGCTGCTACATGATTCCTGTGTCTTATGACGAGATGAGCATGAGATGTGTTTTTTGTGAAAAAAAAAAACCCTCAAACCCTTGTTGTAGTTCTTGTTTAAATGCAGCTGATCGTGCTGTAACTGATTGTCATGTTTCATATCACAGCAGCTGGATGGACTTGCATATTTGCTTTGTCATTGCTTAAGCACTGTGCTTGAAGGAACAGGCTGCCTTAACAAAAGCTTTACACCTAACTGGTCTTTTGCACCCGGTAAAACGAAAAACCACGGGAAAACTTCAAAACGTGCCCAGGTGCCTTTAAACGAGTTTTCTGGATACGGATGCAAAGCATTAATAACATACTGATAGAAATGTTTGCACCATGTTTGGTAATAGATATTTTAAATACGCTCACACACAGGTATCCTCATCTGTAAATAACATAAGACTACTCAAATGAGGGGGGAAATGCATTTTTACTCAATAATAAGCAAAGAAAAAACATTTCTGCAATAAAAAAACAAGTGAAAACAAATTCGGTTCAATGAGGCTTTGACAGTTTCTCGTGACAACCACTAGATGGCGCAAGAAAAACAATTACCTTTGAATTTATGGGGCGAAAAGCGCAATACAGTAAAACACTGATATAAAGTCAACATTTTTATTAAAGAGGCTATTTTCAAACAGTTTCGCATTCCTTTTCAGTTCAAATAGTCAAGAATGAAATGTGGCATCTCTTTGGGTATAAACTGCCACATTAAACTGTCTCAATTTTTACTGTAAATATTCCGTAAAATGTTGTTGTTGTCCTTTCGGCTGCTTCCATCAGGGGTCGCCACAGCGAAATACCAATGATTCGCATGTTTGATCTGGCAACTGATACTGTTTAAAATATAAAAATCATGCGTATACGTAGACAACAGTACAAATAATAATGTTTAGAAACGTAATCTGACAGCGTATTATAATTGTACTTTAAATTAGACTAATCTTTACCGACAGAAAAATAAAAGATTTAATGAAGTTTAACAAGAGACCAAAGATATTCCATTAAAGGCACTCATACGCAACCTTTTAGATGTTGAAATGAATGGTTAGGTTATGAGTATTTTATATTTGAATACTGTTTGCGTCATATTTCGACATTTTGCTCTGAATTCAGTGTTTTGACTTTTTTCATTTGTTGCCGGTTTCTATTGGAACTTGCGTCAGATTTTCGAATAACACGGATGTTCACGTGCACTTCCCTTTGACGGTCACGGTGTAACCGCAATAATCGTCCCCGCCCCTCCTCCGCTTCTCCATCTTCCAACGGTTCCTACATCTGTTTTGTATTCCCAAACGTTTATCGCCAGATTATTCAGAGTATTAATGGTTATACTACTGTAATGTTCGCTTAGTTAATTATATCCCTGCATTTGCTTGATATTTGTCATTTTCAGCAGTCGTGCATGTTGAGATTGGCTACTGAAAACCACTGCTTTGTGTTATCACATTTTATCTGGGCTTTCTATTACAGTATTTATTTATTGCTAAACATTGGGAAAACTGTGACCCAAAATCTGTACAACAGTTTTTGCATGCTCCAGATTGTCTTAATTAAAATTTGTTCTTTTTGTCTTGTATTTTCTAGTTAGCTGGCCCTGACCAGTCTTACAACTCAGCACAGCTTCTATGCAGTCTTTTTTCTTGCGGATTAAATTTTAATTAAAATGCAACTCCACCATCCTGAAAAGCAGGTTCTGGGCAAATATGACCCACATCTGTAAAATAAAATGATTAAACAGAAGACGCTTGATTGGCACTATGGACTGTATAAACTGACAAGTTCTTTTTGTTCACAAATATACTTGTATGAGTGAATATAACAAAATATCGAGTTTAATTCATGACATTTTGGGTGTCAGCTTGGTCAGTCTCATACATGTGTTAGTGGAATAATTAAAGCTGTAGAAAGTAATAGTACGACTTTTGTTTGTGGTCATGTTTGTGGTTCAAGGGGGAAATGTGTGAATATTGCAAAATGAAACTACTTCAGCCTAATATTTTTGTCAATTTCAGGTGTGAGCTCTGTGGCAAAACCCGCAAAAAAAGGAGGAAAGACAAAGAAGAAACATTGGACAGACAATGAAGCATCATCCCTCCTCCACTCCCACTGTGACTCGAAGAGCCAGAGGTAGAAATACTGAAATTACCTAAGCCCGAGCCCGCCCCCCGGTAATAAACTCTTCTTCTGGGCTCTCAGGGTGTGAAACAAATGCAGACAACGGGCCAAACATCACAAGGGAACATTTTGTTTGCAAGTGTAAACGGAGGTGTTTGTAAGTGCTAGAGTGTGGGGGTGTACGGTGGGGTGGGGTGGGGGGGTGGCAAAAGGAGATGCAGACGAGCTGTGTGCTGCAAATGGACTTTATTTGCATCCACTGTCCTCCAGGCTCAGAATGTGGTTTGAACAGTATGCTGACTTTGCAATGTAGATTGAGTTTCCTACAATTCTGCCTGCATGATCACAAATAGAACCTGTGGGAGTAGTTACATGATTATGTTAATTAAAACCAATTCATCTGCATCCACATGAATCTCTGGAAAATAGAAATGACTATGAAGCCAGGGTGTAAATATAATTTCAGCATAGGAGCGACATGTTTAGTCCGACGTCTTGGGGTCTTCCTGAAAATTTTGATTGTGGTCATATTCTGTGTTTCTGTGTCTTGTAATTGCATTGATTTTGCCCTCATGGCACATGTTTATGAAGAGAATGAAGAACATGGACAATTAAGCAACAAAATGGACCAAAATATACACAAAATGAACAAAAAAAGTCATCCAAGATAATCAAAATAAACAGCAAATTAAAAATGTAAGCACGCAACTGACAAGTTATTTTTGCATGAGTGTTAGACTTCGACACAGCAGCAGAAAAAAACATATCAAATCTTCATTTCAAAGTACAGACATCCTGTAACCTCAGAATGCATCTGTAATTAACAAACATCCTGCACACTGCATTTCATTTAAGAACTTTACCTGACCTGGTGAAGATTAAAGCTGGATTAGATGTGTAAACTTGTGGTTAACTGGGTTTTCACAAATATGCCCTCAGGATAATTATATTTAACTGTCCTCATTCCACATTCTTAAACCACAAATCACACCCTCTGATTAGTTTAACCAACAATTACCATGTAATAAACAGTACATTTACATTGGCGTAGGTTTGTAATAGTTGTTAAACAGCATGTCTTGCATTAAAGTCCAACACTGAAAAATTTTATGAAACCAACCTCAGTATTATTCTTGCCTTTATTGAAAGCCAGTCTAAAGAATGAGAAATAAGTTTAAGCTTCAAGCCAGAACATAATCTACATGTCGATCGCTTTGTCTCAACATTAAATACAAAGAAAAAACAAATCAAAGTGGAATCTAACCATTTGTCTGGTTTGGGTTAGATGCGCTCTCTTCAGTCGTAATTGAGTACTGGAATGAATCTTTATGGGAGAGTGGCAGAAGGACATGTTGGCTTTATCACTAAAATAATGTAAAACCTTTCTGACAGTACAAGTTTTGATGTAAGCAGAGGTTCCATTTGCACTTTTTTGGCAGGTGTTTAAGTTTGAAAGTGTCAGGAACTAAATAGTTATATGCAGCAGATACCTTTAGATCAGCCATTCACAAATTTATGGTTGTAATAAAAAAAAATGTATGGAGAATGTATGGACTGTTTGTTACAATGTGTTAATTTTCTTGATCATTTAACCAAATTATAAACGTGTATTGTGATTTTAAAAAATTCATTCTCTTAATTATTGTGTTTGTTCACGTCGCTGATTTTGTTCATTTTACTGATTATTGGGTTCATTTTGGTCCATTGTGGCATGTTCATTCTGCCTCCTTTTTTGTTTATTTTCTTGCTTATGTTGATCATTTTTGATGGTTTTACTGATAAATTGTTTATTTTTTCTAAGCTTAGTCCTTATTGTCTTAATTTTGATGCAGGTCACCTGATGTCACATCTTCAAAACCATGAAAATTCTCTCTTCTGACATTTTAACATGTAAAAATGTCTGAGTCTTGAGCCTTAAAACTTAGAGAAAACTCTGATTTGGACCATTCTGCGTGTTACACCTTTTACAAAACATGTATTAGATCTTTCATCAATTTCATCCATCACAGGGAGGAGTTAAAATTTTCAGACCGGTCTCGTTACCATGACGACTGCTCACACCGGTGACTCATCACTGACATCCTGCCAATGGACGCCTGTTGAATCATAACACACACACACACACACACACACACACACACACACACACACACACACACACACACACGGCTGGTCTCTGAGCCTGAAATAAGATCACAGCTGTTGTACTCTACTGTGTTCAGTTGTCAGATCATTATCGTCTGAGTATAGTTGTATTTAGACATACACTGGTCATTTGTGGGACTATGTGAAACCCCAGTTTACACACAATGGCATTTTGCTGTTCATTTTTACTTCATGTTCTTTACATTTCCATTGTCTTCATTATTTTTGGACTAATTTGTACCTTTTTCCTCATTTCCTTGATTTACTTACTTTACATTCTATTGGTAGATTAATTGGTTCATTTTGCACATTATTGTGCTCATTTTGTTGATTAATGCTTACCTTGCCCTTCTTAATTTGATATACACAACATTAAACATTAAATGGAAGTGCATTAAAAAAAAATCTGTGGTCATGGTTATACATCTTTTTTTCCATAAAATGTCATGCATTTTGGAGTAACTTGATATTGAATTTTGTTCCAATTTTTGATGCGACCCCCCCACTCCCCCCATCCAGCTCACTTTGTTGCTTGTTTTGTCTGTTTCCGTTTGTTCTTTTCCATTAAAAAAAAAAAAAAGGCCTGATAAATTTCTCCAGAACACGAAAACTGAAGTCTCTGGCACCAACAATTTGCAGGGGGATTACATAGATGCCTGTCTGGAAATATCCCACCCACTGTTCAAACACCTCCACCCTTGGTTTAAATTTAAAGTCACACTCCAGGTCCAACAGGTTGAGTGGTGACTTTCTCATCATCCTGAAAAAAGACCGGGTTCACCATTGAGTCTCCGCTCCATGACATCATCCTCACACACCTGGAATAAACCTGCAATAGGAAGTTTAAAGAGTAAACTGAATGCCACAACAATCAAAATTTGGCTTATAGTTTTCGTAGACTCTACCAATACTATAAAGAGTAAAAGTGAATAAAGTTACACTTTGCTTTAAAAAAAGGTCAATGAACACTAAATTTAACAGTCTTTTTTTCAGAGCACGTAAAGAATTTACGCTTTTTCAGAAAAATGCAAAAGAAAATAGGTGAAAAAGCATCTTGGCAATTCTAAATAAATTTTTCGTGTTTCAGTCAGTGTAAATTTGAGCAGGAATTCATTTACGTTTTAATGAATGATTTGCTGTGCTTATAAGTTTGGGTAGGTGTAATTTATTTTGTGAAGACTTCATTTTATTTATTTTCTATTAATTTTGTTCATTTTCCTGATTTTGGTTCACTTCCCTCTAAAAATAAATTTATTTTCTCTTCATTTGTGTTTATTTTGTGATTACTTTATTTTGTGGCATTATTTTATCCAGTTCTTGTTTATTTTGTTCATTTTTGTCTACATTTCTATTGGATTTATGCATATATTGTTAATTTCATGCTTATTTTGCTCATTTTTCCATCCATTTCTGTGAATTGTTATATTTTGCACATTCTGTTGCTTATTTTTTCCATTTCGTAAATAGTTTTTCTTCAGGACAATTTTGTTTGTTATCTTCATTATTCTGTTCATTAATGTTCATTTTGTTGAAATAATGCTTGTTTATTTTTGTTCGCTTGCTTCATGGTTATTTCATTATTTTTTCTTTGTTTCACCCATTTCCTGATATTTATTTGTTCATATTTGTTGTATTTCATTATTTACATTTGTGGATATTGTCAGGATGATGATTATTCATTTTATTGATTTAGGGCACATTTTGTTGCTTACTTTATGTGGACCTTTGTTGATTTTTTTTGATATTTTCATTTAATTTTGGGAACACTGTGTTTATGGTCTGGATTTCATTCTCCATTACTCTTCACCTTGTTGATTTAATGGTTATTTTATTCTGTTCATTAATTTAATGTTGTGAATGCCATCAAATTAAACACGCCTCTAAAAAGGGCACATTTCTTTTATTCAAGTTATTTCATCTAGAGCCTTTATAATTGAGTCATGACACACTGAAATGAATTCAATTGAAAATTGAATTTTAATCCGTTTAAACATTTATGTGTCTGATCATGTACAGCTGGGGTCAAAAATATTAACACCTCTATGAAAATGTGATTCTTTTCTGAATATTTCCCATGCTTCTCATTGCAGTTCCAGATGCTCAGAAGCACTTCCTCTCCTGCTGCCATTGACAATCCTTCTCAGAGGGGGTTAACAATTTTGACCACCACTGCACATTCACATTTATTAAACTTGTAAACATTAAAGCTTGTTGCAACATGACAAATTGGAAACAACTCAAATTAGCTCAAAATGAAACAGGAACATATATATGATACATTTGTTATTTTACGGTGAATCTCTGGTCCTGTTTGATGCGTCTATAATTGACTCAAGACCGTTAAAAATACTTTGCCTCGGGTCAAAACAAAAACACCCCGTCATGTCACACTCATACTAATAATAACCCTACATGACATTTGAAAGCATCTGGTTATGTTTCCTGTTGCTTGACAAAGTCGCAGCCTTGCATCAAAAGATACTGAAAAGTACATAATGTTTTGCGCTTGAAAATGTGCCCAGCAGGGAATAGTTTCACAAATGGAGTCGAGTGAGGATTTAAATATGTAGTCGAGATTGAGGTCTTAAAAGGTGCGACGCGCAAAACTGTTCGCAGATCATTTTCTAATCCTTACAAAATGATGCCACCATTCATATATGTCTGAATTTCAAACATGACCTTACAAGTAAAAAATTTGTTTGGTATAAAACCGTTGACAGATGCTCAAGGGTCACTTTATTAGGTACACCTCGCTACTACCAGGTTAGACTCTTTCCATCAGAACTGCTTAAATTCTTGGTCTCAGATTCAACAAGATGTTGGAAACCATCCTGTGAGATTTTGGTCCATATATTGTCATGCTGGCATCACACAGTTGCTCCAGATTTGCCGCTGCACATCCACAATGCCAATCTCCTGTTCCGCCATATCCCAAAGGTGCTCCATTAGATTGAGATGTGGCGAGTGTGGAGGCCGTTAGAGTACAGTAAACTCATTGTCATCTTCAACAAACCCATTTGAGATGATTTGAGCTTTGTGACATGGTGCTGGAAGTAGCCATCAGAAGATGGTACACTGTGGTCAAAGGGATGGATGTGGTCAGCAACAATACTCAGGTAGGCTGTGGTGCTTAAATGATCTTTAGTTGGTACAACAGTGAGCCAAGAAAATATTCCCCACACCATTACACCACCAGCAGCCTGAACGATTCATACAAGGCAAGACGGATCTGCGCCTTCATGCCATTTACAGCAAATCTTACTATCTGAATATTGCTGCAGAAACAGAGACTCAGACCTAGTAACGTTTTTCCAATCTTCTATTGTCCAGTCTAGAGACAGTAGAAACTGTAGCCTCAGTTTCCTGTTCTTAACTGACAGGGCTGGAACCTGGTGTAGTTTTCCACTGTTGTAGCCCATCTGCTTCAAGGTTCGATTGGTTGCATTGTTTAGAGATGGTATTCTGTGCACCATGGTTACAACAAGTGGTTATTTGAGCTACTTTTGCATTTCTCTGGTGGTCTACAGCATAATCAGAAATGGCACAAACTGTTGACAAGGTATACTTGGGAAAAGAAAACAGTTTAATGTGACTACCTTATGAATTTAATGAGAGAATGACAAGAGTGTGCAAAGTTGTCAAAGCCAAATGTAGCTATTTTGGGTAATTAAGTTGTAGAACATGCTGTGGATTGTTAACACTTTGTTTACTGCACAAGTCCATATGCATTTCTTTCACAGTTTTGATGTCTCCGGCATTAATATACAATACTGAAAACAATGAAAAGAAAAAAAAAAAAAAAAAATCACTCAAAGAGGTGGTGTGTCCAGACTTGACTGGTGTGTTTACATTATACTTTCTGGTTTATAAATATAGCCTAGTATTACTTCATTACATAATTTTAAGGCAAGTACACTCCCTTTGACAAGGTTCCAACTTTGTAATATCTGATATTTACACAAGTAATAGGAGCCTGAGGGAACATTTCAGTCGAGTCTAGTCACCCCACTGTAATTGTGAATTAAAAACAGCTGAACCAGTTAATTTGAATATTTGAATAACATGTCCACAAGCTGTGTAAGATGGTTCAGGCAGACAACACCACATTCAGGTCAGTCTACAGATTTTTTTTTTTGACAAGGTGAACAAGACTCAGTTCCACTTGTTCATTATCCCTGACAGGCAGCTCCCTCTCGCCACTACTCTGACTGAAAGCAGCAGCTGCCAAGTTGAAGTAGCTGTTACCTGAACTGGATGCAGGGAAAGCCGAGTGTGTGGTGTGTGTCCGAGTGTGTGCAAGTGTGCAGGAGAGGCAAATGTGGACTAGTAGGTCTGCTCAGGGATCCCAGCTGCCTCCAAACTGGGCAATGTGCCACAGTGATGCAGGAAGAGGCAGAATATGACCTTCTGACCCTCTCAGCATCATCCCAACGAGACCAATTTGTTATGATATAGTGGATTAAAATCCAGATTGAGTGAAATATAAGAAGGATCTGGCAGATTTATGAGGTGACTGATTCATCGGTGGTGCCAAATTAAATCATGGATCTATATTTCTAATTAACTTGACACTTTTGATAATTAATAAAGATGTTTGTTCAGGTAGAAATAATTTTTCAAAAATCACTGCAAAAGAAACAGTGGAGATGAGTTTTTTAAAGAACACGTGCCTAATATTAATTTTCTTTAGTTATTGGATGCAAAGTATAAAACCTACCAACCCTAATTCCTCCCAAGAACAGTAAAATTCATCAGCATCTCTGTCTGTGTGACTGCTGTGAATGTAAATGATGGGCAGATAAGGTGTCTTGCAAACAGCATGACTTTGTCTTTTCAGGGTTGGGAAACTGTTTGAATGCAAATCTTTTTCAGCTTTAGATAATCTTGTCAGGCAGACAAGTCGTCAGAGGAGGGGGTTGGGTGTTACCCTGTTACTGTATTCTATATAAAAGTAGTTTAATAGCTCTTTATACATGCAATAATGTCTCCTCTGCTAGTAAGAGAGACTGAAAACAAAAAACCCCACTGGGGTTGTAAACATAGTTAGACCCTTGCTTAATTAATGATTTGTTCTACATGCGCTTCTCCATTATTACAGCAATATAACACATCTAGTTATGGTTGAAACATTCACACCTCTTCATAATTTATCACAGTTGTGCCACCAACATGACTTGTCCTATATGTTTGTGTTATGACATCAATATAAGCCTCTTTGTTACTAAAAACTATACATTTTCTGATGATGGTAGAAACATTCTCATCTTTGTGTCTCTAACCTGGAACCACATAGGTTCAGATAAGGCTTTTTCTCTGCTTGATTTAATGTTCAGTGTGATTTAAGACCATTATTTCACAGTAAGAAGTGAAAACCTCAATCTGGTCATTACTGAATAATAATAATCATAATCATAATAGTAGGACAAAATGGCGTAATAACGTCATGTAATAAGTCATTTAAGAGCATCAGTCCCCCGATTATGAAGAATTAATGTTTTTTTCCTTCAGTTTCATGTCTGAGGACTCTCACACATACTCTCACACTCTCCGCTGACACATACATGTTGCAGGCGGTTCATCCGGTGACGTGCTGACGTTTTTTTTCCAGGAATGTGTGTGATTTGCGGGGTTTGCGTCGGGGAGGTCGAGAGGAAGTCAGGCCGCCTCCCATTTCGTATAAAACCTCCCGGTCCGACCCTAGTCTTCCTCTTTCTGTTACCTGGCTAAGGGGCAGCAGCTTTGGCCGTGAAAACCCAGAAACACCGGTAAGTTAACTTCAATTTATAGCACAGATAAGACTACAACAAGGCCTATAGCCCTCATTCAGACTCTACTAAAGTATTTTTGTCACTCATCTTTGTTTTTTTTGTTTAACCAAAACTTTGCTTTTTTGGTTATGTAACACTGTAACATTAACCTGTGGATTTTTTAACGGATTAGCTACGATAATGTAAAGCAGACCTGCAGTGTTTCGTTTGTCAATCTGGTTCATGCCATTGCCTCGATTATGACTACTTTTTGAAGGTTACTCATAACTTTACAAAAATGAGGATTTATGCGGGAGGAAGGTATGCGAGGGGAAAGGAACAAAGAGGCAGCTTTCACAGCTCAGCTCCGAGGATGCTGGAATGGCATTTCTTCCCTCCCGTCCCTGAAACAACTGTCTGTAGTCGTCACTAACAGGTGTCGAGAGTCTGGACGAAATAGCTTCGGGATATTTGGCAATCTTTGTAACTTTATACGACGTGGCCCACGGAGTAACACGTGTCTCGCCTGGCCTGTGGCCGAGCGAGGCCTAGTAGCAGCCGGCGCCTGTTAGCAGCGCAAATCACGACGAGTATCAGAGACTCGATTGACCAGTATCTACTGAATTAAACATTAACTAGTCTGTTATAATGGCATTATATGTATATTCTGACGTCTTTCACGTCACCATTGTCGCTTCGGTGTTCAATTTAAACCGTGCTAAAGATGTCGTTGTCTGGACATTAAATGTGGATTAGCTCAGCCATTAATTATCCAGATGGTGGAATGTATTTTTAATACACGTGGTAACAGTCGGAATCCTTTTCGACCATTACAGTAACTACAACAATGGGAAAGGAAAAGATCCATATCAACATCGTGGTCATTGGCCATGTCGACTCCGGCAAGTCCACCTCTACCGGCCACCTGATCTACAAGTGCGGCGGAATCGACAAGAGAACCATCGAGAAGTTTGAGAAAGAGGCCGCCGAGGTAAGCGGTTATTTTAGTCTTATCTTTATTACGGTTAGTGTCATGTTCAAGATGGCGGCGTCAGCGTGCACCGCTGAGCTCTGCTGCCCGGCAATAGGGCGTAGCAGTTGTGTACGCGCATGCGGGGTGGGGCCTGGCGCGAGCGGCACTGACTGCATTTCTATTCAGTTAAAAGGACTCCGGCCATTTGATACAGCGTTCATATGGGACTACTGATTACATGCCATGTTGTAATAACGACCACGTAACGTTACTGCGAAATTAAACACATTTTTTTCTGGCTTAAGTTTTTTTTTTTTTTTTTCATGTTGCAGTCACATTGTCAAGACTTTATAATACATTGACTGGAATCACAATATTGTACCGCCATTTTAGTTTAATCTCAAACACTAGATTTACATTTCTCTCCCAAGTGTAGCATTTTGTGTGAAAATCCACACTTACACGTATACGTACATGATACATCTTGGGTCCCATTTCTGAGTATGAATGCTGTCTGCATTATTTGGAGCTATTCATGTCAATACTTCAATTCTGCATAAAATTTCTGCCAGTCCACACATGCTGTTTGTTGGACCCTTTTAAATGGGGTTACATCATTAATGTGTAAAAGTCTCAATTTTGTCCCGTCAATTTCTTATCTCTGATAAGAAATGTTTTCTAATTAATATTTTTACAGATGGGTAAGGGTTCCTTCAAGTATGCCTGGGTACTGGACAAACTGAAGGCTGAGCGTGAGCGTGGTATCACCATTGACATCGCCCTGTGGAAGTTTGAGACCAGCAAGTACTATGTGACCATCATTGATGCCCCAGGGCACAGAGACTTCATCAAGAACATGATCACTGGTACCTCTCAGGTAAGAGGTTTCCATCTAGTTGCTATCGCAGCGCACAAAGCCTCATGGACAACATGTGAGCCAACTTAATTTTGTAATTCATTTTCAGGCTGACTGCGCTGTGCTGATTGTTGCTGCTGGTGTTGGAGAGTTCGAGGCTGGTATCTCCAAGAACGGTCAGACCCGTGAACACGCCCTGCTCGCCTTCACCCTGGGTGTGAAGCAGCTCATTGTTGGTGTCAACAAGATGGACTCCACTGAGCCCCCTTACAGCCAGACTCGTTATGAGGAGATCCAGAAGGAAGTGAGCACCTACATCAAGAAGATCGGCTACAACCCTACAGCTGTTCCCTTTGTGCCCATCTCTGGGTGGCATGGAGACAACATGCTGGAGCCCAGCGTTAACGTAAGGAAACCTCCTTTGACATATGGTATCACATCTCCTGTGAAGGGTCTATAGGTGTTTGCTCTGTATAGTTGGGGACATGATCTAACAAAGCCTTGAATTTATCTACAGATGTCCTGGTTCAAGGGATGGAAGATTGAACGCAAAGAGGGCAATGCCAGTGGTGTGACCCTACTGGAAGCCCTAGATGCCATCATTCCCCCCACCCGCCCCACTGACAAGCCCCTCCGACTGCCCCTGCAGGACGTCTACAAAATTGCCGGTGAGTAGAGGGATCAGCTTAATAGTCTGCAAATGTTGCATGCCAACGGATGGTGTTTTTCCTTTTCAAGACATAATAGCTTGGATTAAGACAAAGATTCCAATTTGTTGATACATCCCAGTTCCCCCTTAGCAAATTTTTGACACTGAAAATTTCTTAAGGTTGTCCAACATCAACTTTGATGTCACTTTAAAAATTGGATAAACCATATCAAATTATTCATACAGAAAATGGCATCTTTCATTATCTTTTATCTCAAAGTTAGCATCCCAGTTTACAAGAATATTATCAGTTGGGCACAAACTTCTGTTGATCATGATATCTGTCAAATGTTGCTTTCTAAAATTTGACTGTCTCCAGGTATTGGAACTGTGCCTGTTGGTCGTGTGGAGACTGGTGTGCTGAAGCCTGGTATGGTCGTCACTTTTGCTCCCCCTAACTTGACTACTGAGGTGAAATCTGTTGAGATGCACCACGAATCTTTGCCTGAGGCTGTTCCTGGTGACAATGTCGGTTTCAACATTAAGAACGTGTCCGTCAAGGAAATCCGTCGTGGATATGTGGCTGGTGACAGCAAGAATGACCCGCCCAAGGGCGCTGACAACTTCACTGCCCAGGTTTGTAATGTGGGACATGACATTGATACGTAATTTTTAAATCAGCTTATGTAGCAGTTTTCTAATTGAACTGTTTCCATAGGTCATCATCCTGAACCACCCTGGTCAGATCAACGCAGGTTATGCCCCTGTGCTGGACTGCCATACTGCTCACATTGCCTGCAAGTTCACTGAGCTCATCGAGAAGATTGACCGTCGTTCTGGCAAGAAGCTCGAGGACCTCCCCAAGTTTGTCAAGTCTGGAGATGCTGCCATTGTCAAGATGATCCCACAGAAACCCATGACTGTGGAGCCTTTCTCCAGCTATCCTCCCCTTGGTACGTTCTGCACTTAAAGCTCACTGCAGTACTTAAATGGTTATGTATTTATGAGTGAACATGATACACTGTTACTTACCGACTACTTACCGGTTTTTACCACAGGTCGTTTTGCTGTGCGTGACATGAGGCAGACAGTGGCTGTTGGCGTCATCAAGACTGTTGAGACGAAGGAAGTATCAGGAAAGACAACCAAGGCTGCAGAGAAGGCTACCAAGAAGAAATGAATGGTCGTGCAGGACATCCAACAAAGAGATGTGTGCCGGCAGCAGCGGGCCGCTCCATCTCCACATCCCCTCTCCCACCCTGGACCATCTTCTCTGAGGCAGAGCTCTCTACTCAAGGACTGGCTTATGCTGATTAAAACCCATCGCAAAAGTTTTCGTAGGAAAAAGAACTTCGTGGCATTGTCATCTGAATCACAAAGACAGTGCCTCTTCTCAGTTTAAGATTAAGGTGGAAAAGGTTTAGAACTTGATGTTAAAATGCCACAAATTTGATTGGAACGAAAGCTGCTGGTAACTAATAAAATAAATGTCTTTGAAAAAAATTGAAATAACCTTGTCTTGATCGTTAATGTTGGGTTGTATCTTATATGTGTAGCAAGAGAGCCTGTGTGTTGCAGCGGTTTTTAACCATGCTGTGTCCAGTGATGCACTTGTCATCCAATCACCTCCATAGGAGTTATGCCTTCACAGCCAATGGCACCCCTTATTTTAGTGTGACAGCAACAAGAGCATGCACAGCCCTCCCTCTCCTCTGGGTCAGTATAAAAACTGTGGGCAGATTACACCCTGTCCTTTTTTACCTCCTCTCTGATTCGGGAGACCTCTTGTTAGTGGCTGTACACAGGTTGGTTTATATTTTATTTTTAACAGAAAAATTCTAAATGCATGCTCGTACAGATGGTAACAGATAAGTCTTTTTGGGCAGTACATTTAAAACATTTACTTCTCAGTGCGTGTACTCTGTAGATGACGAAGCTAAAAAGGCAGTAAAGCAACATCAGTAGTTCAAAAAATAACCGTATCTAATTTTGAGCTACACTTGAGGAAAAACGTGCTAATGAAACAAATCTGTTTTGGAAACTGTGGCGGGAGGTGATGATATAGACTTGTTTAGAAGGTTATTTTCCTTGATGATAAGAAAGGCTCAGTAGTTCTTGTGAAAGCGAAGATTTGTAATTTTTGCTTTCTGCCAGTCATGGTAGTTATGTACTCGTGAACGCGCACCCGTCTTCAGAATGTAGGGTGGGTGGGCGCGCCTGCCGTTGGTGCTAACATGGCGGATCTGCGCTCCCGGCGCAACATGGAGGGCGAAGCCGGCACAGAGCTGAGCACATGGCTTATGATATTCCATGATGACTCACTAGTGTCGACCTTTCGGTGGCGAGTACGAGCACCGATGCGTCAGCGCTTACGAAAGACATTTTATTTACCAGTTTTCAACATTGTTGAATTTTACACGTTCCTCTTCCATTTTAGTTGTAACGGCCTTCACGTAGCTACCGTTAGCCAAGTGCTTATGCGCGTTTAATCAGAGTATAGCAACATAAAATATGACATTGCATCACTTGATTTCCACAGTCACTAGTAAGTCACCACCCATGTCAGATTATTCTTACGTACATATGAAATGTAATTTAAATGCAATAGTTATCTAGCCCACTGTCAGTGTATCCCTTCTGAACTTAGTTAAGGCTAACATTAAGTGCCTATTGTTCCACAGTAATTTGCATTAACTGTCGTTAAATTCTCGAGTCCTGATAAGTATTCCCTATGTTCATGAACAGTGAATCGAAATGGGAAAGGAAAAGACCCACATCAACATCGTGGTCATTGGCCATGTCGATTCCGGCAAGTCCACCACCACCGGCCACTTGATCTACAAGTGCGGCGGAATCGACAAGAGAACTATCGAGAAGTTTGAGAAAGAGGCCGCTGAGGTTTGTTTTAAGCACCCGTGTTAAATTTAATTTAATTTTTCAAAGCATTATCTCGCCACATGACACAAAAAAACTATGAGTCATGATACGGTTTAATCGGGTGTGGTGGTGTTACTGGCCACTGGTATTACTTGGTGACGACTGCCATCTACTGGTTAAAACGTGTATTGACCTTATTGTACTAAATGTTAGACACTGGGACTTGTTTAAACTATTTTTAACAGTGACATGTAACAGATAAACACCCAGCCATAACTACACTCAAGGGCGTAGATTTTGTCTGAACAGTTGGGTGGGAGGGGTGGGGGGTGTCAAAATAATAATGAACAAAATAGTCAATAAAAATGAATCAACTAAAAATGAACAAATAAAGAAAATTTGTAAAAATGAACTAAAAAAAATACTCAAAATTTACTAACTAGTCAATAGAATGAGTAAAAACGAACATAACTAAAATATGAACAACGCTCAAGAAAATAATGAAGAATGCACAAAAATGAATTCATCAAGACAATCAAAAGTAATACGCTAACCAAGGAAATGCACAAAAATGAGCCAAGCAACCAGAAAAAAAATGAGGGAAAAAATAGTCAAGAAATTTACTAAAATTGATCAGGAAATGATACAGAAAGTAAGCTGCAAAATGAGTTAAACTGCACCAAAAAAAAACAAGAAAAATGAAAACAAAATGAACAAAATAACCAGAAAAACAGTGGATAAACTGAAACAAGTGACAAAATAACGTAAAATGAGTAAAACAATGATTTTTACAACAGTCCATCAAAATAAAAATAAGCACTAACATAAAAATGAACAAAATCTCGTAAAAATCAACAGAAATAAACAAGAAAATTAAAATCAACCAACAATCACTGCCATGACTGCCATAGGAGTATGTGATCTAAAGTAAATTGTCTGATGGAGGGTGGCAAATTCTCATTTTACAAATATTGAGTGAGACGAGTCCCCCCTGAAATCTACACCTATGAGCACACCTGTGTTAATTTGGCAAATAAGAGAGAAGCGAGATTTAGAGCTGGCCTTGAAACAATATACGTCAAGACTACAAAGAAAAGATACACACTCACACTTAGACGTTTAAAGAAAAATACTTTAAGTAAAATCAGTTTCAGCATAGACATTTTTTTTGCTTTAGGGTGGGAGAATGTGGGCCATCTTGGCAGTGGTGAAAGGTACTAATTAATAACAATGATAGGTTTTTCTGAGTCGAAAAATTACCAAAGCTGCACATTACTTATTGCCTTCTTAGATGTATTTTCTGTCTCAATCCTGTATGATGCTGATGCAAAGAAATTTTGCAAAAGTGCTGGATAAATAAAGTCTCATCAGGCCAACAGCATGTAAAACGATGAGTATTGTTATTTTATATGAATGCAACTTTCCCGACTCCCATGCTATTGGCTAAAGTATGCTAAAATTTCACAGGCCTTGTAGTTTCGTGATAACCTGTGTTGCAGTACAGCTGTTCTACATGCATTTTGAACTTGTGCAAATGGGGACATTTTGAAATTATTTATACAATTAGAGTACAAGAGTTGGTGTATGGATTAAAAGTCTAAATTAGCAGCTCCGCTGTTACGTAAAAAGTGCCAAAGTTTGTAAATCCACTTTAAAAAGACCTGCCGCAATATGTTTATTTATAGTCTTCAGTCGTTACACTCAAATGAACAGTTAATGCTGTTACCAATGAACGTGCTGATTGTGACCATTAACCAGCTCCTAATCCAGATCTTGTGAATAATTATGTGGAGCTTGTAAGACATAAATAAAACTTAATGATTAGCTGCTTGAACACACGCATCCTCTTCAAAAATCAACATGTTGGACGGAGAGAAAAGATACATCGTAACTTACTTTTCACAGCTATTGTGACAACATATTTAAGACAATGTTTTCCATAAAATAAATGTCATATTTTAATTTGCTGCATGATAAATCTGTGTGGTGACAAATGCAAAAATCACAGAGGCTGCCAATTTGTAGTTTCCACATTTAAAAACTGCTCAGTTTGCTTTCAAAATAAAAGTATTTATTACTTCAGCTGAACAATACAGTCCATCAAATATCCTTTGAACACAGCAAACTTAACTGCTTACACACCTACACCTCTACATGGTTTCATGTTCAGAAACTGGCTGTTCGAGCAAGAGTCAGCCGCACCTGTTGCCATTTTACTCCAAATGAAAATGCAAACAGAAGCATTACATAGTTATTGGAGGAAGATGACTTGACAGTGGTGGAGTTGTGTAGCTTCAGGATATAAGTTGTTAAAGCTAGGTTTAAAAAATATCAAAATTTCAATGTTGAGTCTTAAAGTAAAGCTTTTGAGATGGGTGTCAGTTAATTTTGGGATCATTTGTATATTTAACACCTGTGACGAGCCAAAGTCCGTATCACAGGATTTTCTGTAAGAAAACGTTTCAAGTAAATTTACAGTATTCTAAATCATTTGAGCACATGACTATGACAGGCGTTGGTCTTGCCATCAGTCAAACTATCCAGATTATTTGGACTTTTCCCCCTCAGCTTCTCAATCACAATGGCTGACCCTTGACCTTTATGACCACTTATTACTGCGATTATGACTACTGTGGTGGTGTTGCAAAAATCCACTTCATATACAGTACTTTATATAAATCTCAACCCCCACAAAAGATGGAGTATGGGACCATTAATGGTTTAAGATTTTGTTTATCTATTCTTATTTATTCATTCATTTATTTAAAATGGGGTCAGTCATCTTAAGACCCAGTTGGACACACTGTTTGTCATGACAGCCTTTTCAAATCTACTCTGTGTGTTAAACGTGACCATTGGAGGTAGAGGACACGTACCGCTGTGTTGGTTTCGTTGGTCTGTAGTTTGTGGCTGTATTGATCTCAGACCCAGCTGTTGTAGAGGCAGTGTTTCCTCCAGTGGGTGCCGGTGGGTTGAAGCTGCAGGGAGTACCGCCGTCCAACACTCAACTCTGACGACTGGATGCCATTAATTACCTAAGAAACCAATAGTGTCTGCTTTCATGCCGTTTCCTTCAATGTTAGTGACTATTGAACCAATTTAAAACATCTAGTGTACATTCGTGCTCGACTTTTTTATACTTTTATTTAAAGTTCAGTACATTTATTTATTCAATTTAACAGCGCTGAACTTTCCAAAGCTATACATGTACGTGGCACGTGTTGGCTCGTGCACACCAACACTTGCGCGTGGAGTCCTCTTCAAGCTGCCTCTAATCAGCGACACCTGTAGTTGATTTCCTTAAATACGTTCAGGTGAACAGAGACCATATGAGATTAGATTAGATCAAGAGGAAGCACAAATCTCCAGGGAAGATGAAAGTTAGTATGGCAGTATATTCATTTACAATTCACTTGCAATACAATGAGGTGATTGGAGAGGTGAGAGATGAGGAGAGACAAGAGAGATGAGGAGGAGGAGAGATGAGGAGAGACAAGGAGGATTGAGAAAGAAGGAGGAGGGAGAAAAGGAGGGAGGTTTAAGACAGAGGTATAGGAAGAGCTGAAAGGGAGATAACGAGAGGTAGAAAGAAAAGCTCAGTGTGTCACCGTCCCCCCACAGCCTAGGACTATGCAGCAGAA